>WAAD01007103.1:0-50206 GCA_013389945.1 Fregata magnificens
AAGAATATGTCACCATGAAGCTATATTGACAATTAGCAAACCCCCTGTCTCTCCCATATCAAGTCTTATTCAGCTGGATGGCAATGGATTATATTTTATGTAATGAAGCATGATCTATCCCAAGTATTTAGCATAATGGAAGAACAATAAATCATTCTGGAGTTGTCAGCATAAGACTTGGATGCTTTATGTTAGGTAAATAAACAGTGCCTCATTATACTCAGGAGTTTGTGTGAAATCGGGAGGCAGGAATTGTATTATTGTGTTTCCAATGGTTGATAATTATTTTAAACCATTGGAGGGAATAGGTTGTAATTCATTTGTACTTCCCTTTTTTTTTTGCTGTTGAAGAAGACTTGAGGAATAGCCATGTTTGTAAGCACTGCTGTGTGCCTGGCACTGATAAATGTATCAAACTCTGGCATGACTTTATCTAGGAAACAGATTTTGATAGCTTGCTAGGATTTAGGTCATTGGATAATTCAGTGCAAACTGCAAATCTTAATGCTATTGACAAAAGACAGAGCACAAATATGCAGCACTTTCTATAAATCCCAGACCTGTAAGTAGCTCTCTTTTCACAGATTTATAGTAAATGTCCTTGAAAGCTATCAAAAAAAAAAAAAAAAAAAAGAACACCCTGGGTCTAGATTGACAGGTTGGTTTTTCAGATTCGTTGCATCCATGTTTGCCCTGTAAGGCGTGTTGTAAAAGACCTGCTCTACTATGGAATGTGAATCTGTGCAGAATACAACCTTTCTAGGTTTCAGCTCTAACCTCCTACAGTATACAAGGAGAACTCCTCTGAAATTGCCAGGGTCGCATGTCTACTAGACTAATTTATCTGGGACTTGAGTAAGTTCCTCCTACTCATCTTTTTGAATGTTAAAATACTGAAGTGAGAGACTGAGGTGCACCTCAGAAACCCAGGAGGCTGGTTGGTTTCTGTGCGGAAAAGACAGGAGACAAAGAAATTTGGAGTGTCAAAAAGAAAGGGTAATATTAGGTGAAAGGATACATGCTGTTCTGACACATGCTTTGGTTTTGTTTAGCTTTAATTAAAAAAAAAGGGGGGGGTGAGGGGAACTATCCTTCAAACACAGATAAGCTATCAGTTTCCATCTTCTGGATAGTCACTTCCTGAGCCTTTCTTTCAGAGGCTGGTCATCTTTTCCTGCTAGGAATAAATTTTAAATAATGTCTACGATTTCAAAGTATCTTTCCTTTTCTTTTTTAGAAATTCAGGTCTAGTCTGGCTTGAAACACTCTGACAATAGAGAAGTAACATATGTCACACCTAAAAAGAGAGTGGAGACTGAGTGACAGACAGTGATTGTGCTCAGATTAATCTGAATCCTGGTTTCTGGCATGCTTTAGTTAACACTTATTTAATTCAACTGTGTAACATAAGGGAAAAAAAAAATCTTTGTCAACCTCAGCACCCTACTCCACCAGCTGTAAAATTTCACAACACAGACATTATGTGTTTTGTCACTAAAACACATACCTTGAGGTTTAGTGCCATTTTAATGAAAATCAAGAGGATAAATACCTTTGTATGATTTCTGGAGATAGGATTTAAGACCTGTGGATTTGTAAAGCAAGTTCTACTCGTTAATCTGAAGTCTTAGTTCTCTTACCTTAGCAGAGGTGGAATACTATACACATGAAGAAAAACACCCTTAGGGTGAGTTACCACTGGGGAAATTATTTTCAGAATTGGGCCCATGTTTCTTATGGAATTTATGAATTTTCAGGTGCATCAGGGAAAACTGTTCTTTACTGCTCTCCTTCCCAAAATGGAGAGCTCTAAAAATCCTGCTCTATCAGTTCAGAAAGCCCATACTGGGAATCTTAACTTTAAAATGGAACTCTGAACATACAAAGGTGAGAAAGCACGTATGAGGGCTGTCACTTTTTTAGCACTCGGAGCAGCATCTGGGATAGTAACACAGTGAGCCAAACACATCTTCAGGCACAGTCTGCTGGTTTGAGTCTGTAGGTTTTCTCCAACAGTAGCCGTCAAACAAGACCAGTAAAGCATAAAGTAACTTTTTCTACCCTTCTGCCTCTTGTTCCAACACTATTTAAAAAGCACTGCTTTCAGGCAAATGCACTGAAGACCTTTCTTTAAAACATGTTAGAATAATAACATGTTTTTAAAAAATGCCAAAGTACCAGGACTTTAAAATTATTGTCAAAGACAGTAACAATAATTTATACTGTCAAATAGCGAATCTACGCACAGAACTGCTCTCTTAAGTTTTCAAGCAACTTTTAGCAGTAACTTTGTGTTCAATCCCAGCAGTTACACATCTGTGGTATTACAGGAATTGCTCTAATATTTTGACAGATGGGGAAATCTGGGGATGTAGGTACCATTATTAATCATTCTGTCAGATCTAAAAATCAATTCATGTATATTTTCTGCTTATTCTGTGATAGTGGAAAAGTTACCTGACTTGGGAGGCATATTTCAGAACTCTTCATTTCACAGGAAAAAAACCTTAGAATAAGACTGGTAGGAGTGCTATGTATACATCGTCTGTAATAGCTGTGCTCCTTGTGATCAAAGGCAGAACTTCTCAATATGCAATTACATAGTATCATGATACTATGATCAAGAGCTGGCAAGAACCTCATCGCATCTGAATAGGCAGGGTGATGACAAGGTGTTTATAGAAATTGATAGTGTGACCTTAAATTTTTACGTTTTTACCATGAGTGTGCTTGCCCTTTTCTTCTTCAAATGCTGTCATTTCATTTTCTGAGATTCTTTAATTGTTGGTCAGTCATCATTTACTTAGAGCTTGAAGGCAGAGTTCAGGTGTCACCTCTTAGTCAGGTGTAACTATGGTAACAAGGCAAGAATGAAGATTTGTGGTCTTCCACTGCACATTTTGCCTAGGGTTAATAATGACCCCAATGTTGGCAGCACTTAATATCCCCAAGCAATTATAGAAGGAATTGAAGGAAGGTGGATGAGGATATTGATATTGATAATTTGGGACATCAGAGACCAGCTAGGAAGGAAATGAAGTCCACCTGTGATACACGGGAAAGGCAGAAGTTCAAATTCCGCTCTGTCTTCTTTTCTGAAGATCAAAGACAGGCAGGATGTGGCCTGGCCCTATTTCCCTGCAAGGGTTCTGTTTCAGCCTCCTTAGATCACTCATCTAGCAAAGGGAAGGGCTGGGGCAATCATGAACCTAGTTTGGAGGTGGAGATGTGTTGAGCTGGTGGTGAGCACTTCAGAGGACATATTAGTGCTCAGGTATCTCTTCTTATTTCTCTGGAGGCTGCTCTTCTGAGGCAGCTTAAACTGATTTAACTGCTCAGTGCCTCCCTGGCCATCTTGGTCAGGAATCTCCATCCCATCCCATCCTGCCTGGTGGCTCAGCACTCATCAGACCAGAAGCTGAGCCATTTCAGCTAAGTCAGCAGAAAACTAACCCAATAAAATGCACTTAACTCTCTGTTGGCTTAGCAGGACCAAATGATCAGCACAGGGGCTGAGAAGCAGGAGAGGGCGAGGTCTGTGGCAGCCAGCATTTGCATTCCTCGGGGAAGGTGTGTCGTGTTCCTATTTCACAGTCTAATAACATAAACCCCTGATCCTGCTAACTTCTACAGGAGAAAGCGCTCCCAGGCTTCAGCTCTGCCTGTTCACTGCCATCCATCCTTGGCTCATGTTTCTCCCTTTCCCAGCAGGGATATCAGCTTCATGGCTTCTAGTCTAAATCACAAACCATGAGGTTTTAATCCCCCCATCCTCTGAACTGCCATGGACCTGATGAAATATTCTTGTCAGTGTGCTGGGGCTGGAGTCATGAACAAAATGCCCCATCTAACCTCTGACGTGACACTGCTCTAACTACAACTGTCACTTCTGCACATTGCAGCACATGGAAATATTTTGTGACATTCATTCCACTTGCAAGGAAGCAAAGCTCAGCTGCAGCATTCATCATGGCCAGCTTTCAGAGACGTTTGTTCCCAACATGAACATTCCCTCCTCTTTCAACAGCACTCTCTGAGAGGACGTTAAATATACTGCACCTAGATCTGTTACAAAGTTCTGGTAGGATGTTACCAGTATTAGTAGACTTTAAATGCTTTGTCCCTCTGACTTAATTAGAAATAGATTACATCAGTTCATTGTAAATGAGGTGCTGACACTGATCTTTGCTTTCACTTTGGTCTGGGTAGGTAGCTTTGCAAACCACCTTTTGTCTAAAGCTGCTGCACGTCTAATGTAGTCTTTAGCAATCACAAATATATCTGCTCCTACTTAAAGTCTCTGCACACCACCCACACATGGACTGGAAAAGAGCAGGTGATGATGTGAATATAGATTAAATTGTATTTTAAGTATTACTTCTCTGATTGCAATTTCTGGTCCTCCTGATGAAGTGGTCGGTCTGTTTTGTTTGTGTTGTCAATGGGAATGCTTTGAAAATTGCTCTGGTGCTGAGGAGAGCAGGAGGAAAACATTGCTTTACGGTAAGAATTTTGAAAGAATGTTTACACCCAGAGCATCAAATTAATTTCCCCAAAGAACAGGCTGAGCTGATCAAAACCCAAAATTATCATTGGTTTTGCACATATTTGAATACAAATAATTTCATTTCAAAAAGTCTGCTAAATGCAGCAGCTCATGGATATTTCCGTATTTCCTCAAGCACAAGATAATTATTTTCTTAGGCTCTATTTTCTTGTTTTTGTTAACCATGGAATAAGTTGTAGCATCCTTTTCTCTGGGATGCAGGCAGGTGCAGAGGCAGCTCAGTGACTGGGCAGAATCAGGGCACAGCTTGAGACCTGATGTTCCCGATCTTAGTTCATTGAGGTGCCAACCAGTGGAGGTAGAGCAGCAGCACATCATTCTTGTGTTTTCATTTTTTTTAATGTTTTTCTGCAAAGCTTTTGATTCTCAGTTGAACTCCTTTGGGAATCCTAATGGAAAAATAGTTGAAAGCTTCAAAATCTCTAGAAATTCTGCCAGATCTTTATGCGTTCTCAGAAATTCTTTAGCATTTGTGAGAATTGACTATCAGTAGCACCCACATACTTAGTTTTTCATGTATTTTTTTTTAGATGTGCCTCATCATAGTAGTTAGTGAATTGCATTACAGTTACCTAATACCCTACAAGGCCAGAGAATTATGATCCTTCTGCTAAACACAGGGAATTGAGAAGCTTAGTTAGATTTCATAACTGTTCTTCAGGCCTTTCAGGGCATATGTGGCTGAAGTAGGAGTCGGTGTCTAGGTCACATCTCCTTCCTTTGGTTACACCGTTGATAATTGCTGCCCTATTCCTTAAACTTGTTCTGAATCTCATCTGTAAGAGAGGTGGTGTCATAAACAGCAAAATAGACTGGAAAATCCCAGCACATTACATCGATTACAAAAATGTGAATTCATCCTCCCTAAAAACATCTATACCATTTAATGTAATTTAGGCAAAAAACCCCCTTCAGTATAATCCTAGTCCTCTGAAAAGCCTAACAATTAGTATGGAAAACGTTCCAAATTAAGTAGACCTGAATATAATGAATGTGAAAGATGAGGTGCCAGTTGGGTGCTTTTGCTCTGTACAGTTGGCATTTAGCTAGCAGGTCAAACAAGAGACTGTCCAATACTCTAAGACTAACCTTTGTAAAAAATGTTAGGTACTGAAAAAAACATTTCATTTGATTATAGGTAGCTTTACCAGCCTTTTCCACTAAGCCACACACTAATTAATAGGAGATTTTGTATCTTTTGGAGTCAAAACAGGTATGTATACATGCTAAAAATAGAAAACCCTTAAAAGACAGCTTTAGGGATTCTGCAGGGGCTGTTTAGCTTCTGGCCGGAAGGATGGCAGCCTGTGTCAGAGCAGCTGTGTTGGGTGGTATCAGACCCATCTGTGCTGGAGAGAGTGACACGCGCCTCTCATGTGAAGCCACTGTGGTTGTGCTGCAGTAGTGAAACAAGTTGTCAAATAGCAGATGATCATTCAAGACCCAGTTTGGATCCTCGTTACTGGCCTGTTGTGACCGGGAGCACTGCAGGGTGTGCTGGACCCCCAAGTTAAAAGGAGAGCTCTGGGTCACCCTGCTAGCTGCTCTAGAAATACGTGATGGGTGGCAGAGGTGCTACAGTCAGGCTGCCTGGCGGCTGGAGGAGGAAAATGCACAAAATAAAGGAGGCTTCAAGGAATCCCTAAAACATAAAAAGGGTATGGGTTTTAAAAACGCAAAATTCCATCTATTTGTCACAATGTGGTAGTTTGTAAAGCAATGCTGGGACTTTGCATTTTACTGTTACTACATTTTATTATGTCTCACCCTTTAACCAAACAATGACTTCAAGGGAGTTTGTAACTACTGTCAATATCCTCTCTCCATAGGCAAATGTGAATCTAATTACAAGGAAGTTAAAGTAGAAAACCTGGCATTTTCAAAGCAAGGACCCCGATCACTGAAAATGCTCAGCACACAATTCCCAGGCAGCTCACTTGTACTGAATTTTAATGGAGTAAAGTCATTTAATTAGGTCTGTAAACGTGGATTTAGGTGAGTAATGGCACACAAGTTTGAAAACGTTGTGCTTTGACTTGTCCAGTAGTCTTGCAACAAATGTGTGACGCTGCTACAGCCAGGACACAGCCTGGTCAAAAACTCATCTGCTCCCGAAGAGACATAGTTAATAGGTTATTGGTATTTTTTATCATAAAGCCTCTTGCAGGAGAGGCTTCTCTCTGGCCAGAGAGGACAAAAATAAAGTCATCATACACGTATCATTGTATCAGTATCATTCATTATCTCAGCATAATAATAAAGTATTTTAGAGATAGGTATTCCAGATTTTCATTAGGCAGGAAGAGGGATGAAGTCCTTGCCCCCAAGAAAAGATGAAGCTCTGTGCATCTCCTAACTTAAACTGTGTCAGTAGTTTCAGTGAAGTAGCTGAAAATCAGGAGAATAATTACTGAAATGGCTGATCAAATTAGTATCAGGGGAGTCATGTGAGTTAGACAAGGTGATGTGAGAGCAGTAGTACTAAGAGAATGGGGTTACTTGGCAGACAGCAGTGTTCAGGATACCGAAGACAGTATTTTTGTAGATGGTTATGTAGAATAAATAAGCCTCATATGGAATCTGTTCACACAGTTGTGGAAAAGCGGACTTTAAGGTCTGAGTATCAGAGTTTAATGTGAACAGAATCTCTAAACAGAGAGTTGACAGTGTTAACAAAGGTAATATTAGATTTGAATGAGAAACTTTGTACGGTTAATTAAAAATCAAAGACACAGTTATAATAGAAGTAATTATCCAGGAGTATTAAATCAGTTGCAAGTCCAAGCCCATAAAAGAATTAATCAGGAATAATTTAATATTTGATATTGAGGGCTTATATTTTCCACTAATGCCAAAATCCATTCCATTAACCAATACAATTCTTCAAGTTTATCTATAAAATGAGTCCCTGAAAGCAGGACAATAGATGAACAACTCCATGGGAAGAAGTTTTAATTCTGCTTTTAAACTACAGTTACAGTAAATAGAGTACTGTTTCTATCTAGAGAACCACACTGGCTAAGGCCGAAGATTTTTCTGATCCATCTCCCCATGTCCAACAGTGGCCAATAGATGCCATGGGAATGATACATGAGCAAAAAAACCCGCTTTCAAGGGTATGTAACTCAGCAAATTTGTGATCTAGAAGTGCAATCTAGTTCTTTCTTCCATTAATTTATTTAATTGCTCTTCAAATTGCAATGGAGGTGGTCAATCCATGCAAACATTCCCATTTTCTGTGGCAATGAATTTCATGATTCAGCTACATTTGGTGGAAAAACATCATCATCTGTTTGTTTTGAGCCCTGCTATCTCACTTTTCCCCTTTTCTTTTGTAATGCAAGACTATGAGTCTCTCATCCTGGCTCCCTTTCACCAGGCTACTGGTCATGGATCTCTCTTGTAGCCTCCCTCAGTCATCTTTTTTTTCTTGCATCACCTTTTTAGCCCTTTTGGGGCCCTTCTCAGCTGTCCTAGACATGAACAGCGAATAATTAAAGGAGGTTAGAGAGCAAAAGCAAAAAGGATGATTTGCTTTTTATGAAGAGGGAGTTGAAATGCTGGGGACATTGGGGGAAATTCCTAATGTAGGAAGCAGAAAGGCATAAAACAAGCATTGAAAGATGGGGAGGTTGTGATTACCATCTAACCACTGATAAGTTCCCAACTCGGCTCAAACTAGATCTCGCTGAAGTCAGTACAAGCCATCACACTAACTCTGATTCTTGAAAACAGGCTATTGTTGAGCGAAACTTTCATTTTATCAAGGTAGGTCAGGAGTTTTGTGCAGCTTTTGGCTGCAGGGCCCCTAGCTTGTAGTAAATTTTGAACAAACAGGAAAACCTAAGCAAATAAAAGCAAAAGTCAGATTATTTCAGTCCCGTGTGTCTGGCGGCACCTTGAAGAAGAACCAAGCTTTTATTGCTGTCATCTAAAGATTTTCTTCTTTTTTAACCCAATAAATAAGCTTGTCACAAACCAGTACCAAGCCTACTGCAACCGTTTATCAACTTGGCTCCTGCAGGAGCAAATGTCTAGAGGCAGTCTGTATAGCTGGTAACAAGGTGATAAATGGTCACATCAGGCTCAGTGTTGGCATCTGGAGGCAGTTATTTATCAGATCAAGCGCTTTATAAACTATCGATAAAAGGCTCCGTACCTTCCCCTTCCTTCCTAACTCTAAACTTACCTCTGAACAAGTTATCTGGAAAAAACTCATTCCTCAAGCATATCTTTCTTAATTTTCAAAATTTGCAAAAAAAGGTTAGGACCTTGAGATACTTTTAGTTGTATTTGGTTAAGGTTCTGGACTATCACATCATAGTAAGATAGATGATCTGTTAGTCATCAAGTTTACACTCATTAAAATCAGTGAGAATTTTGCTGTTGAAGTCATCAGATACAGTATGAGTCTCAGTCCTTCCTAGATGTCTGACCTTGGAAACAGCCTCCTGTGTAGTCATCTAATACTACAAATAACAGCATTTATTATGAGCGTGAGCATTGCAGCCTGGAACTGTTCAGGTTCACAACTTCATTTCCAGAGTGACTAGTTCTTAATGTGGTGCTTTATTCATATAACTTTTTTCTCATATTTAAAATGAGAAGAAGCTGAAGGAAGAAAGGGAGGCTCTCTTGCACTGGCGTCAGAAGAATTATTGGATACAGATCTTTGTATACATCAGATTAGGAAAATACTTCAAATGTCCTGCATACAAAATATGTAATTTGATGTCAAGTCCAGATTTATTTCCTTGAGGACATTGGACTGACGCTAACATAAGTTCTCTACCAATCGTTCCGGAAGGATTAAACATTAAACAATTGTTGCAGAATGTACAACGTAGTCTTAAAGGCATTGAATCTGCAGCATGCATGTTCCCCAGGATATTATTATAAGACTCTTCATGTCTTTTTTCTAATGGCTTTTTGGATTCCCTGCTTTCAGTCTGCCACAACCAGCTTTACAAGTGTCTAACCGCTCTCTTTCTCTGTTATTAATTTTTTTCTATTGTGAAGCATTTCTGATCATTCTTCTGTCTGTCTAACTGCCTGCTTCTTAAGTTTATTGCTTTTCTGTGGGGCTGTTAGGGATTTTATTTCCCAACTGGTATTACTTTTTAACCACTCATGTAAGTCTGTATCAGTTCAGATTCATGCAGAAAAAACAATTTGTCACAAATCTGCAAAGGCTAAATGATCAAAGCAGAGCTTGTGGGCTCACTACTTTCTTTCTCTGCCTACTTCATCAGAACTAAAAATATTCTGTCTTCATTCAGATTCTTATACTGGCCTGTACTATAGACTTTATGTATGGCCGGGGAAATAAATGTACAGGTTAGTTTCTTGTCATATCTGCAAGATCAGCAAAGTTGCACCCATTTATATCTGCAAAGGATCTGGCAGTAGTTGTTGTCACAGGCTAATCACACAGAATTTGTTCTAAAACAGTAGTGCCACTGAAATCCAGGCACCAAAATATCTTTATGGGCATAGGACTTTTAACTACAGAGTTTTTTGGAAATAAAATTTTGATTGCTGTGTCATATGAAACAAAAAATTAATCTAAATTTCCTTACCAAGACCAAATGCGAAGAGATGAAATTTGGGGCTGCTCAGCTGTAGGGATGGCAGTGGTATAACCAAAGGTACATGTGGATAAATGGCACTTGCCCACTTTTGTTCCTAGAAATACAGCGTTAATGCCCTTCTCAACACATGGTGTGACACAGCGAATGGATGAGTTTACCCATGATGGTACGAGGGTACAACCTCTGCAGCCACTACAGGAAGGGACCAGCGTCCTTATTCAGTCACTGTCATGGATTTTTTTTCTAAGGACATACTGTGACCCAAATTCTGCCCTGGGCATCATGGTGTCCTCACAAAGGTCACGGTCACATGTCCCAGAGCAGACTTTGGCCCCGTTTGCCATATGGGAGCTGGAACATCAATGTCTTTTTTGGGTTTTTTTGTGTTTCTGTTAAAAGTTCAAATGAAGAGCTTATTACTAACCCAGCAGAGCCTGTTGGCTGCAGGCTTCCCCACTGCTCTGCCGTTAGTCTGATCATGAATGAATTTTTGGTTTTGAGGCAGGTTTCCACGGCCCCTATGATGGTCCCGATTTAGCTCAGTCTGCTTATTGCCTGACATTCCTAAATATGAGTGTGCTACAAAAACCACAAGGCCTATATATAAGGAAATTTTGGAATAGGCAACTTAGCCACTTCTCCTCTGCACAGTGACCAGGAGAACGTGAGTTCTCTTATACCTTACAAACCACTTTCTTCTCTTTAGAAATGTGAAAAACTAGTTCAGTCCTTGCTCTCTGGCTCTGCCATGGGAGCTGTTGTTAATTGCCACATTGGGGCAGATTTCATCCTTGCAAATCTGCTTTTTTCTCATTGTCGCTGCATCATTTTCTCCTTGTCTTCCCACCATGCTTTGTACATCATCTGTGTTGCTATTGGGATTTTCCATGTGCAACAGGGGAAATGAGATGGCAGAGCTCCAGGGATTGCTTCTGGCTTTGCTGGTGGTTCTGTGCGGAGGCTTGGCCAGCTCTCTTAACCTTACTGCTTCTCAGCTTTCGCCTCTGGAAAACTGCAAGGGTGATAGCAGAACTTTTAAAATTATGTGAAAATCAAGTCAGAGTTGATAAATGTGTTAGGATTGTTGTTATTGTAGAAAATGCTAAATGGCTTTCTGCTCTGAGAAGTACTTTGTAGACACGGAGGGAACTGAATCTCTCTCTGTATATAAACACCTTATGTGCACCTTGATTTACCTGTTTTGCTGACAGGTCTTGTTTAACGTCACAGAGTTAAACCAAAGTAGTGAGAGACGGGAGGAGAGGAACAAACATGTCTGTTTGGGACTTGCAACATCCTGTAGTCACTATGGCAGAGCTGAATTTTAAAGAGGGTTGTAAAGTAACTAGCTCTTTGGGTGTCACGGGAAAAAGCAGGGATATGCTGGTGAAAGAGCTGACTGGTAGACATTAAAAGCTTGGAAAATCATGGGAGATAAATAGAGCGGCTAGGTATGATGGTGCAAAAATGTCACGGACTTTGAGGTGAAAACAAGGCATTTGCATTGTGTGTCTGGGTTATGGAGATCCTCAAGTTCAGAACACTAAGCTGATGCTGTGCGTTTGGTGCTGGAGCGCAAGGCAGCACTTGGCAAGGCAGCAGTGGAGGGGCGCCCTCTGCGGAGATCTGTAATAAGGAAGGCTGCGTCTGCGCCTCTGCCCACGTCAACTGGGCTTCAGACAGGTCAGCATAAACACGTGGCTGGCAAAGGAACATGACTCACCAAGGCAAACTCATGGCAGTAGTTTGGTATGTGAAAATAATGGAATGTTTCACAGCAGGGCTTCAAAGTATGAACAAAACTCTGCATAAAGCACTGGCAGGCAGACCTCAGCAGACGTATCATCGCACATTACAAGAGGATGCTGCAGTTGTTTTCAGGTATGAATTTGTTTGTTGGTAAAACCATAGAAAAATCTAAACTTATTCAGAAAAAAACCCACTGAATCTCCTTTTGTTCTGTCTGTTTTGCATATCTCGGAGGACTCTGATGGGACCTGATTCCCACACGGCCTGAGCCTGAGGAAGCCTTTTACAGAAACCTTGTTCCCCAGTAGCATAAAGATGCATCATTTGTACCTCTGTGATAAGCACTTAGAAATATTTTTCTGAGAAAGTTGATGTAACTACCGTGGTCATTGACTCGTTTATGCATTCCTAATCTATAGTATCAATAGTTCCGGTCAGTGCAGAAAGAGGCTTCATCCCACATGTGATTATGTGGGAGGGAGAGAACAGATAATGGAGTATGAGAGCAACGTATGTGAGCAGGGAGGTCTCGCTGCTAGAACAACAGCTTCAATTATCAGCTGTGCCCAGCATCCATTGCAACATTTGCTACGTGTACCATATTATACAGAAATTTGTAAAGTCCTGTATCCTTTAAAAAAGTGAGGTGGGACAGTACTTTTCCTGTATTTTCTTTCGTCAGGAACCAACCTTCCTTGGAGAAACTGTGAGAGTCCACCTCCTTTCCTGTCCCTTTCCCATGTTCTCTGCCTCAGGTTCCTTCCCGCTCCCCGTCTCCCACCCTTCCCAGACTCAGCTCTCTTTCAGCTTGTCATTTGCTGGCTGTGACAGTGCAGAAATGTGGTTGTGGCCAGAGCAGACAGCGAGCCCCTGGTGGCACAGAGCCCTGGCCCTGCCCGGTCACCCGCCCCAGGGGCAGCAGTGGCCGCAGGAGGGGGAGAAAAGCAGAGTGCGCAGGCAGGGAAGTATGCAGATTGCGTCGCTGTCTGGCTCTGGAAAGCAGAGAATGCCACAAAAGAACCTGTCAAATTCGTCTGCTGGATATTTCTGCATCCCAAGGGCTGCTCTGATCTGCTTGTTGTTGGCTAGGCCCCAAGGATCTGTACGGCAGATGGGGAAAGGGTTCCCCAGCTGTGGCCCTTAGTATTCCCTTTAGACCACCAAGTGCACGGGCATTAGCACAGTGTGGAAGATGGGAAGGATTCATGTACAGCTCAGAATACAGCCTGGGAATGACAGCAGCAAGCTGTGGAAGAGAGAGAAGTAAAAAAAAAAAAAAAAAAAAAAAAAAAAAAAACCACCCAAAACAAAAAAAATATTAAGCAAGGCCAGTGATTTGTTTGGGGATTTTTAATGCTTCCCTCTGTGAAAGTGAAGCTGTTTTGTCAGTTTGACCCCAGTCATTCTGGCTCTGCTACACATCCCACCAAATATTTACTCTGCTAAATTGCATTGCTGCAGTCTCATTGGCATCTTTTCTTTGAAGTGATATCCTAGAGCTTTCATTTTGTTGCTGGAAATCCCAACATCACATCCCATAGTCCACCCCTTACAGAGCTCCAAAACCCCTGCAGGCACCAAACCTCTGCATTAGGCTTCCTAACTGCAGGCTTGAGAATCAAAAGAGCCTTCACGCTGGCACATCAATCCGGGAGCTGAGATACTGACCCCATGTGTGAAATTTTGATTGGGTTTAGCTAATTTCGCATGACATGTCGCTACCAGTCTCAGCAATTCAGCAGCATCAGACACAGTGTATTCGTGTACCTTAGGCCAGATCTCCTAGCTCTGCTTTTCTGAAAGGTCTTCCTTCGACAATCAGGCATGCCTTCCCCTCCTGCAATGATGTCTAAAAGTGCTGGCAGCCTGCTTAGGAAAAGCCGAGAAGAAATCCTCCCCAAGTTTGTTTGTTTGCGTTTAAGAGCAAACCTTGTTGATTATCAGCTAAAGCAGTCTGTCTAGAGCCCAAAATCAAGCATGCATATGCAGCTTCATGGACTTACGATTTGGAGCCTGTGAATTAATTAGCAACTTCTCTGAAGAACTGCAGCCTGACAATTCACAGACTTCATAGCTCTCTGACTGTGATAAACAGACAACATACATGGCAGATTCCTGGGATCATGGTAGCCTACTTAGCACTGCAAACCACCAAGACACCAAAGGAGGACTTGCCAAAAGTAAGCTAACACAATTCCTGAATGTTAGACATCAAAGCATTAAAGGGACTTTGTCATTTTAAACCTGAGACAAAATTTGCATTTACTCTATAGCTAGAAAAAAGTGAACTCCCGTGGGAGGATTTGACTCCTCAGCTATCTGAGTGTAAAGGGAATCCAGTACGGCTTGGACAGCTTACTGGTAACATTACAAACTGTCCCTTTGCTAAATAGTTCATTACCCTTTCTAGATAGTTTGCCTGTGTGCTGCCTGCTCCCAGAAATCCTTAGCAGAAAATACAGGCTTAAAGTGTCACACTTCTGCTCTGTAAAGTCGCTGTTAAAAACATTCAAACCTTGTGTGCCTTCACCGCAGCAGCAGGGCTGTAAATAACAGTTAGTGCCGAAAACAGAGGCAAGCTCCTATCGCCCCTACTTTGTTCTTGCATCTGTTGTGTGTTTGCCGTGTTTCCCCTTCAAGAAAACTGTTACCTATTGTTACTTGGTTCAGCAGCTTGACCTCAGATCTGAACTGTGGACTGGACACTGCACAAATACCAAAACCCCAAAAAGATCCCTGTTTTGGGGCAATTCCAGTCTAGTTATGCGAGACAGACAAGGGTAAGGAAAAGGGACACGACACGCAAAGGCATTTGTCTCTCCCTCGGAGTGAGGTGATTTATTTCCTGGCTTTTTCATCACTTAAAGATGTGGAATTGCATCCTGCCATAATAGGCAGTGTCCAGAAGCCAGGATTGCCTAGTCGTAACAACATACATATGTGAAACATGGGAATTTACCAGCCTGAACGGCAGCTTCACTTCACCAAGGCAGATACCTGGATTTTGTTTCTAAGATGCATTTCTTTCCTTCTTGAGCTTTTTACTGAAGATCATAGGCTGTGTAATGAGAGACCTCTCACTGCTGGCCATCTTATTAATGATCCCACTTTTCCTTTGTAACACCTACCTGTTATTTTGCTCCTTCTCTCCTTACCTACTACCCACCGCAGTGTCTTATACATTTCGCTTTTCTCCCCCCACCTCCCCAAATGTAGCAGTGAGAGATTCTATCTGTACAGAGATGAAAGTTCATTAGTAAGAATATAAAATACCTAAAAGGCTTTGCAAAATTTAACTCTCAGATTAAATATAATCAGGTATTTTTCCCCGAGTGCCTCGTGTGTGACATTAGGAGGGGCAGACAGTCTCTGTGATTATCCCATGTTGCTTTTTTTCCCTACAGCACAATCCAGCTATTGGCTGTTTTCTGTTTTTAACTGGAAAATTGGGATTGCTGTGCTTTATATGTATATGTGGCTTTGTTTCACTGCTCATCCTTGCCAAATCTGCTCACTCAATGAGCGTTGATTCTGCCCCAGTGGAGGAGGAGTGAGAGCGTGGCTGGAGGTGCGTCACCCTGCATCGCATGGCAGCCTAAACTTTTCAAGGAATCACAGACTGAAAAAGAAAGAATGAAAAATATATTCAGGCATTGATTCTGCCACCCGTTTCTTTCTAACCAATGGTTTTGCAATCACATTTTCCTATTTAAAAAAAAAAAAAAAACCCCAAACTATTTTTTCCTCTCTAGCAGCTGTGTGGAAGACTAGGAGTCAGCAGGTAGATATATCCAGAGAAACATGCATTTGGATTTCTGTTTATGCTCCTTTTAAACCCTGCGTCAGCACATCTGATTGTGGAGCTCTCTTGCCTGTACCGAGGAAAAAAGGAAACTGATTAAGTAGTAAGTGCTTAAATTAAAAGGGATTAATTTGCTTTTATATGGCCCTCCTCTCTCCCATTCCCAGTGACTTCAGATTTCACTCTGCACAATGAAAGGTGCACACATTAAACAGAACAGTTAACTTGGAAGTTCATGTCAGGCTTTTCAGGTTTTTGCATTCAGGTTTTACCATAATTTCTTATACTTGCAGTATTTCAACTTGAACTTGCAACTCTTCTATTTATATTAAAGGCCTCGCAAATTATTTTGTGTTATTTCTGGTGACAGTTCCTTTATTCCTTTGGACACAGAAGAACTGCAGCTAATTTTTCAGGTTTTTTTAGTGCATCCTAAAAGCTCGGAAGCCACAGGACAAATAAAGAAATTAGAATTCTATTTTATTTATTTCAAGCTTTCAGACCAAGTCCTATGATATTTTAGGACTGGACGCAAGCTGTTTGCAAGCTCAGAGCTGACAATAATGTACTACAACTGAGGAAATTTGCTTTGGAGCATTTTCAGTTCCTCTGCACCACCATGTATCTAGCCCCACCAGCTGCTTCTAAAACTTGTGCTTCAGCTGCCATAATCTTATCATTAAAGGTGGATTTAAGTTTTAAGAACCAACGAACAAACCTTTGTGCTTGCAACCAGAAGCTGGGAGGTGACTCTGCATTTAAGGTGCAAGCTCAGCTTTACTCCAGCGTTGAGTACTAATCCAGTATAATCGAGCGTTAGATGGTACGCACTCACAGCAGATCCTTTAGAGAGATGCATCTAGTTGCTTTATTGTTCAGTTGCTGCTTTCTGACTTCAAATCCCTTCTATGTTGTTGTTTTTGTTTCCTATCCTTGCAGTGATAACATGAGGAAAAAAGCTGAATTTGACCACATCCATGAGGATGTCAAGCATTTAGACTTTATTGGTTTAGAAGCTTACTAAATTTAAACAGAAGCATTAACATGGCTTTAGGCTCTCTTGACAGTTATAAACTCTTCCTTGGGGGGATTTCTGTAATGCTTTCTAATCAGCTTAAGGAGTTAATTAAACAGCTGTCACTTAGCTTCTTAATTCTGAGACTTGATGCTAAATAAGATTTGAAATTAGTTATGCATGACTGAAGCATGGATTCTCTGATATAAATAAGATGGCTGCTAGCTGAAGAGGAGGAAAATCTAGGCCTTTTTTAAATAAATAGTGAAAAGATTCAAGGTGGTACCCTGGATTAATGCTCTACAAGCTGATTAATAGGAGAGGAAAAAAAAAAAGAGGAAAATGGAGGATATTAATGACTGTCAAATGGGATGGATTTTTGGGCAGCTATTCATTCTCATTTGGTGGCATGACCTGGACTTCAGGAGATTTCAAGGTTCATTTGATTCTCTTCCCTATTGCAGTCTGTACATAGTAAACCCAAAAGCCAAGATACCTATTGAAAACAAAATGAACGTGCTTGATTTTAGAAGTCAGATGTTTAGCCTGCAAAAATAAATTCCACTACTATAATAAAAAATGTAACTGGAGATCTGCTGTGCTTATAGAACACGTATTATAGTGTTGTGGGGGCTTTTTAATACTTTTTTCCCTGTGTATTGTAGTAGGACAAGTACTTCTGCTGCTGAAGGGTAAGAGCTGCAGATCAGTCCAAGTTATTTTGAGGAAACATGTCTGCAGGTCTTTTTTGAAAACAAGCTGGTACCTTGCTCACTGCTGCTTGTAGTGTTGTGAGATTTGTGAGGGCTAACAGGGATTCGGCATTAAAATGATGTGTTGAATCATGCTAAAATGCTTTTGGAAAAGAATGCTGACAGTTACTACTAAACTTTGTCACATAAATCTGACGTGGGCCCTCAAAGCTAAGCATGAGCTAGTCATACATTTATTTCTTTTAAAAGTCATTATTAATACAAACATTATGAAATATTGTGTGCACGGAGAGAACTAGGGGAGGAAAAAGAAATCCCTTAAGATTTGTAAAGATATTGTTAAAGTCCTTTCTTTCACCCCAGGAATTATAAGGCAAAAGACAGCCGAAGGGAAGTTGAATTGCAGGGAAGCTACCAATTAAAGTTGAAAAAACTAATAGGTATTCACTTTGCATTTCTACTTAAATAGATGCTTACTGTGTACATCTTCTGAATATGTTTCTGCTGGAGGGCTTAATATGCTCAGTTATTTAATATGAATCTCCTTAGTAGGCAAAGAACGCTCACTCCAGAATCTTCTTTAAAAGTATTACTATTTTTTTAACATGGTAGCAATTTCAGAATAAAGATTACCTGGTCTTCTGTTTCTATTACATGGAGAAAAATGTTTTTCTCTGTTTGCTATTATTATTTCATTTTATTATTTGGGGGGTTCTGTGTATGTGAATTTTAGAGATATGCTACATAATAGTTAGAGAAAGTTCAGCATCTTTTTAATAGCTGCTCAGGGAATCAACTTTCAGCAGTTGGAATATTTGGCTATAGCTTTGCAAAAGCATAACGGTTCCCATCTTGCAATGTCCTGACATTATATCTCCTATAATCTATGTTAGTTATGGATAAAGAACATAATATTTCTTCAGAAGATTCCTTTATCACTTAAGCAGCAAAAAGTAACACTTTTAAATTCATAACTGTTTAGATTTATAGCTTTTACATGCTGAGACTCTGAACCATAAATCTCTGTATAGCTAAAGAAGTATCATGCTTGTTTCCTCAAAATGAAATAATTTTTATATGCTTTCACCAGGGGAACATTAAGCCCTTCCTAGCCATTAAACAAATGACTGAAGAAGCATTTTACTCTGCCCCTGCTGTGTAAATTGGTGTAAATGGTTATTATGCCTCTGTGTTCAAGGGTGAGATGCAAACCAGGTGCCTAAAGAAATCATCCCCGAAGTCCATGCAGAGGTACTGAAAACTCTGCCAACAAATATACAGCTCAGTTATTCTAGTGTAGATTAGCACAGCTTCAGACCATTGCCAGCTTGCTTTGCCCTTCTTTTACTTTAGAGAGGTATTGGGTGGATTTCTTTTCCTGGGACTGAACAAGTAGTTGCTGATAGAAAGTCAGAAAATTGCCACAGACACTTCTATGAACTCCAGGCATTACTTCTTGCCCCCCACCTCCCTCATTTCTTTTGGAGAGAGAGGGGACAAAGATTGTTTTGGAGATTTTTGTGACTGTCTAAGAATCAGCAATACTGTCGCATGCTGCACGTTGTGCTGATATGGACTATGCACAGTTCTGGAAACGCTTTGGTTCTGAAGATAGATCTAGAACACGGATACAGACAAAACCCGCAAAACTTTGAATCTGGGGTCTTTGATTTTGGATAGAGACAACTTATGAATTTGCTTCCTTACCTTAGATATCGGATACGAATACCCTCGTCTCCTTGCATTTAAGTACTCTCACTAAAGTCATTGCAATCACTCACACAATTGGGTTAAGTACAGATCTGTCAGACTGTAGCCTCAGATAGAAAGGTCTGGGGCAGGGCCTGAGATCACGTTACTGAGCTTTGAAGCCAGCTGAGACTCTGGACATGTAGAAATTCCCTGTGGATTAGGTATGTTATGCACATGCTTTTAGAAGGTAGCTGAGAAGGAAAACAGGGTAGTGACAGTGAAATAGCTGCGTACTAAGTAGCCTGTTTTTACACGTGTTTCCATAAAGTGGCGGGGACCAGATACGTTAGGATGCAGACTGTATTCAGAATATCCAAAGCCATCACTTGGAAAATTCAGAAATCCGAAAGAAATTCTTGAAGGTTCTGAGAATCATTCTCAGTTCTTAGCTCTTGCCAGGGGAAATTACATTTGCCTTTGGTAAGCAGACCTCATTAATCACACTGTTTCAAAGGCTTGGTTATTAAACTTCCCTTTGCTTTATAAAATAATTGCAAGGGTCATACTGTACTGTATCAACTGGAGGAATAAGGCCATTCCTGCTTGGAGGAGCAGGTCTTCTCAGCTTGGTACAAGGTATGTGGTATGGCCTTAAATAGTCCCAATGAAATGAGATTCGTGCCCAAGTGTTTGCAAAATCAGGACCCGATGCCTAGATTCTGTAATTATCGTGGATGCTTAATAGCACTTGCCCTGGCAAGCTGCCCCCATTTGCAGCTCTGTGGAGCCCATAGGAGAGTGGCAAAAGTATCTAAATAACCTGCATGCGGTAACATTGCTGCAAAGCCCAGATCTGAAAAAAATAAAGGAACCTGGAAACTTAATTGCAAATCTTTCTGAGATCCCAGTTGCTTGAGTAATGTATTCTCTACTGAGAACAAATGTTCACTCAAGGCAGAAGGGCCTTACAGTACAGGCAGATATTCTCACCTTTGTATGAATTATAATTTCAAAATGTCTGAAGGGCTTTTGTGCTGAGGGAGGGAGAGGATTTTCTTCTTAAGTTCTCTTTTTGTGCAATCCTATTTCACCCTCCTCTAAAGATCATGGTGAGGATGGGGAAACTTTAGCAAAGCAGCTCTCAAAAGACCAGGAGGGTTTTTTCTTTCTTTCTTTAAATATTGCTTTGAATCTGAATAAAGTGTTTCTTTAAGTAATATGAAAAGGTCTTTTTCATCCGTACCCTTTAGATGAGCAAAATCCCAGCTTCTCCTCTTTAGCCCAAGAGGCAGTAGGGGGAGTCATCATCTTCTGGTAACTTGGTTTCCATCTCCAACTTTGTGTTGTCTTCCACAAGTAAAGTCAGGTTAGTCTTGGAGCTCATAGCGTGAGCTATTTAGATAATGAGAAGTTAGCACTTGGGGGGCTTTGGAAGCCTTTATTTCACAAGAGCCAGCTGAAGTCAAGAGCCTCTTGTTCTATGGGGTAGTCCTTGATTCGCAGGCACGGTTCTGAAAAGCTCAGGGACCTTTCCAGGAATGAGCAGTATCTTGCAATTAGGAGCAGAAGAATTCAGGCACCAGTTTGTGCTCTCTGTGTGTCTTGGCACAAGTCGGTGATATCTGCTATACGAGACTGGTGTGACACCCAGCTAACCAAGAGTGCTGTTTAGTCTCGTGATCTTCATATATTCAGAACTCAGCGCTTTTAAATTAGAAGTGATACATCAAACAGAAGGAATGCATTTTGCAATAATCGACACAACGATGATGTACTAGTGACCCAGGTCACTACAGAGCTCATTTTGTTTAAAGAGGCCAGGCCCTTCTCAGCATCCTTCCTTTTTGGGAGAGGGTGATTTTGCATGAGCCTTATTAAAAGATAAAGAAACAGTTGTGAACAAGCGCTTGCCCTCCATTACCCAGCAAGAGCCAGGATAAGTCCTGGAAAACCCGACGAGGGTCTGATTCCCTACAGTGCTGTGGTACATATAGTCATTTACGCAGGACCAGAATGGTGGTACTCTTAAACTAATTCCCTAGGAGGCAGAGCAAGGGAAACCAGATCTTATCTGCCATAACAGACAGTGCCACTAGTCCATTTTAGAGGCTGTGAATTGGGAGACTTAAGTTAAATCTGCCAACATTGCATCCCAAAGAGCAGCTTAAAGCCTGCCTCTAAGACTAGAGTTGCTTCCACACACATGGCCAGCCTGAGTGTCCAACCGAACTGTGCGGTCAGAGGCTGTGCTAGAGCACACCCTGCATGCCAGATGGTTTAATGAGCTACCAGGTGGCTTTTGTAGCAGCTATTATCCCTGTGCAGGCTGCCTACAGGCTGGAAGTTAGAAAGTGTGTGTATCGCAGAAGACACCCCACACTGCAGGGACTTGCAAAAGATCACCCAGGAGGTTTGGGGCAAAGCGGATTCCTGATTATCCTCCGTCCAAACTTGTTCCCTAACAATTATACAGTACCTCTTTGGTTTAAATGTTCAGAGTATTTGCTCAATAGTGTCATAGAATTTCAATATTTGTAGAAAACCTTTCGGAAAACAGTTTTGTGGGTAAACAGCAAGACTTAAGACATTATTTTTATGTGATCAGCAAGATCATTAGTGAGCTCCTCAAGACTGAGATTTCACTATGGCTAGATGCAAGGTATATCTTGTTTATGTGATGCAGGGTCATTCCTCGGGTGTTAGGTTGCTGACACTTGATAAGCATTCATAAAATAGCAACTAGGGCATGACAAATATCTTAACAGCCCTGAATCAGAACTGGGAGTTTGGCTCCAGGATTGAAGGGAGGAAATTTGTCTTTTCTGCCTGCTGCACTTGCAACAGTTCTTGGTATAGCCATTAGAAACTAAAGTAAAGCTGAATCTAGGTGGTACTAATGGAATAGTAAAATATATTAACTAAAGGGGCTTTTTTTGGTCTCTTAGGAAGCAGAGATCCTGAATACGGCTATTCTCACTGGGAAAACAGTGGCTGTCCCTGTCAAAGTGATCTCTGTGGAAGATGATGGGACTGTGACTGATCTTCTGGAATCTGTGGAGTGCAGATCATCAGATGAAGACGTCATTAAGGTAGGATCATACTGCTCCATTGCACAAAGGCAGAGGTCCTGCAAAACAGTGGTGTTCTCTAACGTGCCAAGTTCTTTTATCTTCCTAACTGTTCTACTGCTGGAAGACAAAGTTTTATTATCGCTATTACATATAGATTGGTTCAGTGGAGCAATAAAACAAACACAAAATCGCACATTTTCCATCCTGCATGTCAAATACTTGGAATTGTCCATCAACTCCCACTTTTGAAGTATTTTTTGAGTTCACTCTACCTTTACCTTTTATTTTTCAGCTATATGGGCTATGTAGGTTCAGGAATGCTGTCAGCTGATGTTCTAAAGGAGGAGGTCATTCCTCTGAAGTTGGTTTGCCACATTGGAACGGGAGCTGTGTAACTCAAAGTTCGGGTCTCTTCTTGGTATTGACCCAGTAGTGTATTGCAAACAACATTAGCTTTAAATTTGGAATTTTCTTTGGTCACAATTGCTACTAGAGTGTCTCAGAGGAAACATGTTGGCCGCCAATCATGGACTGGGAACTACGGGATAAGACACTTGCCCAGTGGATTTACTCTGTTCAACAGCTCTATAACCTAAACTTCCTTGAAAAATAAATGGCAGGCAATAATATACCGCTGCTCTTAGTTCTGACTCACAGTGTGTACTCTCCCAGCCAGTGGTGAGGAGAGAGCTTGTAGGAATGCCTTTAGGTGCCTTTTTATTGCTGAAATCTTAGGGTCAGGCTGGACCCTCAAGAAAATTGCTGCTTCTTGAAGTCTTTCAGGTTGTACCAATATTACTACTAAAAGCTTGTAAGAAATCCTGCATATTCCTACTCAGCTTCGTTAATGCTTAACGCACATTAGTGGTAATGGAAGGACACAGTCAGCAGTAGTGATTGTGGGAAATATGGTGGAAAGTATTCCAGCACAGTGACCGAAATGTTGGCTTGTCTACAGCAGCTTTTATCTTTTCACAAACCTATCGGTGGTTGTCACTTGAGAAGAGGAAACGAGAGACATGGCTACAAATAAAAGCTGAAATTGAATTTTTTTAACATAACCGGCATGCCTCAAAATGATTACAAATACTACAGGCCACCCTTCCAGCTGCTGGAAATCACTGTTATCCCATTAACTTTTGTGAACCACACCATATTGAGGACTCGGCCTTCGCGAAATTTGCCTTAGTCTAAAGCTGACTAGAATGCTAAGCTTTCTCCCTGTTATGTTAGTCCATTCTATTTTGGATTCAAACAGCTGAGGGTAGCGTTTAGCTCCAAAACAAGCCTCCCTGGGCCCCATTAGCTGAAAAAGACTCTTCCTAGCAGACATTTTTTGCCTTTATAGGCAAAGATGAGCGTAGGTACTTGGTTGCTACTGTCATAGGGGAAACTGTTGGGAGTTTGAGACGTACCTACAAGTTTAGTAACTTCATGTCACAGAGGGAGTGACAACTTGGAGCAGGGTAATTGAAGAATAGAGCTGGGTAGGGTTTTAAATGATCTTTTTTGAGCTATCTCTAAACAGATTTTAATATGTTTGTCAAAAAAATTGCAATGTTTACACTCACCGGACTTGTTTTAAGTAATTACATGATAATTTCTTATACTCAAGATAAACCCAAGCAACCTAAAAGTCCAGCATTTTTTGTGTTTCCCTTTTAGAATCTACTTGGGGTTTCTATTTATCTGAATAGCCACCATGCTGGTATTTTCTGATTAAATGTGTCTTTCTGGCTGCCTTAATCCAGACATTTTTTTTTACTTCTATGAAGACCTTTTGAATCTGCTATATCTGCCAAATATAGCAAACTGGTGGACTGAATCTAGGTTTAAAAACAGAAAGAAATTATTAGGGGTCCTTGCCTTGTGTTGTGGAAGTTAATGGACTGAGTCTTCGCTCACTCACTTATTAACTAACTGTTTAGGTTTTTTCAGAGAACTGGAAAGAATAATTTAAAAGCAAATATATCATTTGGAAGATATTTTAAAAATCAGTTTTGTTTTCCAAAGTTTTAGTTTATCAGAATGATTTGGCATGTGCAATGGATATTTGTGAAGTGGTTTTAGCTGATATAAATGTGCAACGGTTTGTAGTATACAATATGCTCAGCTCTAACCCTGGCAAAGAGGTTAAAGTGGTAGTACTGCTTAAGTGTATATCTATCATTAACTTTAAGTACATGAATATACCAATAAAGGCTTGTGTGCTTAATATTATTCATATACATACCATTGCACAATGATTCTAATGATAGGCCCTATGTCAAAACAGGAAATCACTAGTCAGAGATCAAGACGTTCTGGGCTTCTGCAAACATCCCACTAGAGTTCACTCCTCCGCAGCAGGAAGGCAGGTTTCAGGAACATTAAAATGAGTCGCCGGTTTAAATTGAGCTCTTAATTAAAAACATGTCTCTGAGTTTTCAGTTTACCTGCTCTGTTTCAGACCAAGCCTTACAGACATCTTATCTAATGAAGATAAAGATATATAATTACTGGCCAGCCTTCAGCATGCAACAGTAATTAGAGTTTCTGTTCTGTGGGCATTGGAATAGTGAATATAAAATGGAAGAAAAAGTCTGCTTAAAATGCCTGTTGAAATATAGAGATTAAGATTACATTTCTTTGTGTCTTTACTATTGCTGGTTTTCAATGCATCTGTCAGGTAGCATCTAACAGATTGATTACGTCTTTGTGGCTTAGCTTTTATTCCTAATTTTTCTGTGTTGAATAATGATGAGTTTAAGCTAATTTTCCTTGCAGAATGAGGATACCTCATTCTTCTTTTAGTTTCAGGGGCCACGTTTATTATTCACTTCTTTTATCTGGGACTTCAAAGAACTTTAAAGAGCCAGACCAAATTCTGCACTGACTTGTTTTCTGCCAAACTGCATCTACTTGAACTTGGTTGAATAAGTCAGGACAGAATTTAGTCCATTAAAACAATATTGTTATTGACAAATGATTGTCTGAAATTATTTGGTCCACCGTGACAGAGTAACCATGCCAAAAAATGGAGGCATGTTATAGGCTCTGTTTCACAAATGAGGAATCTGAGACACAGAAAAGTCAAGGTGAGAATTTCAAAGTGCTGTAAGGAGGTTCTGACCATTTAAGTAGATGGTAAAACTCCTACTGTCCTCATGGAAAAGAGTGATTGGTGAGCAGACTTTTTTTGTTGAGTTGTTAATATGCATCAAATTCTCAAGATTATTTAAATCAAGAATGAGGAGAGGAGAGAGGAAAAATCAACATCTTTTAATCTTTCATTTTGAAAAGACATTTCCATTTCAAAATGGCCATTTTTTCAAGGCTCAGCAAAGCCTTAAAGTCTCCAAAGCAACACTTCCCAATGCTCTGGGTTTTCAATTTGATGAGTTAATTGAAAATCCACATTTGGGTTGCCCTGAAATGAAAACACCCTTAGATTCATTTTGTTTGATCAGTTAACTAAAAATTCCAATATATTCTCGGCTCTGCCTAGAAGCCACTTGGCAGAAGTCACACAGTGAATGGTGCCGACACTGGGAACAGGATACAGTTTCTCTGGCCCTTTTTTATACTACACTGTCTATTTTGTAGAAGACTCCATTCCAAATCTGTGTGTTATCCAAAATTACATGCTTTTCTAACAAAATACCTTTAGCTTATTTCCTTCTAGAGCATCTTATACTTTTCTTAGGTCTCAGATAAGGATGGAAACAGGAGGGCAGGCATACTAACTTTTGTCTATATTACAAGCAAACTCC
The DNA here is from genome assembly GCA_013389945.1 of Fregata magnificens. Classification (NCBI taxonomy): domain Eukaryota; kingdom Metazoa; phylum Chordata; class Aves; order Suliformes; family Fregatidae; genus Fregata; species Fregata magnificens. Next base: position 25,953 of record WAAD01007103.1, read on the forward strand.
TGGGTGCGGAAGGAGTGAAAGGAAGGTGGTTACTACTGATATCCTTTGCACAATCTAGGACTTACCACAGAGCCGTGGGGCTGTCCCCCACGTGCAGGGGCCATGCAAGATGTTGCAGGGTGGTCTCCTGCTCTGAATTCCCATTTCCCAAAGCCCTACAACCAGTTCTGGCTGTGGGACGATTGTCTGGCATTTGTGCTTGTCCTCTGCAGGGTTTCATCTTTCTGGCTTTGTGTGAGGAGCAAAGCAGTAATGTTTTATCCCCGCTTGCTCTTTATCAAGAGGCTGTAGAGTTGCAAAGCCAGACTGCTCCAGCCACAGCTACATGGTAGGAAGTTGTTGCTGATCGGGTGAAGGGTTGGTAGCTGCTTTGTTCTGTTCACTTTGGACTATATTAGAGGGGATAACAACGCACTTGGCACTTTGTAAAATATTACTGCAGACTAATAAGTCTTTCAATAACACTTAGTGTGGGTTTATAAGTGGCAAAATAACTTCTTTTTAATCAAGTGACAGACTTTACAAAAACTGAAGTGTCAGAGCATTTAAAATAGCCTGAAGCAGACAGTGTTTTAAAACATTAAACTTTTAACAGCTCTTTTTTTTCTTCCTTACACTGGTGCACTTCAGGGAAAAGTTGAATTATTCTAAAGTCAGTGGAGTGACAGAGTAAAAAACCAAAGGGAGAAGGTAATCGAGTCCAGGATTTTATCTGCTCCTTAGTTTAACATTGGCAGTTCTAGTGCTGCAGATTTCACAACCGTGTTGCTAGCGGCAGTCCATTTGATATTCTTTTTACAACACATTCTTGGATGCATCTGATTACACAAGTTTTCAGTTCCAGCTTTCAACTGCAAAAGAAAACCCTCACGGCTGCAGGTCAAAGGCATGGGCCCCCAAAATGGAGGACTGCAAAGATACACAGAAACTTAAAAAGAAGAGAGTATGAAGAATCCCAGTTTCCCTGTGATCTGTCGAGTTTAAGCCAAGCTGAGAGTGATTTGAGATGCATGTTATGGCTTGACTGAGTCTAACAACTCGCCTAGTCCAAAGGGGGAAGCCAAGTATTCACCCTTTCCTAGCTCTTGCTCCAGTGAATTAGTGGAAGGAGAAGGACAGAAGGAGGAGAAAGCATCCTACAGTGGGGGCAAAGCAAAGTGGGAGAGGGGGAAGAGTGAGGAAGAGCAATTCCGTTTCAGAAGCAGTGATCTATTAAACTAGCTAACCAGAATGTGCAATTTCACGTTCGGGTGAGGTTGTCATCTGGGTTTTGGTCGCTCAGGGTTCAGAGGACCCAAATAGAAGGAAAAAGCAGATGTAATCAGCATAGTTTGTTGAATGACATCAAAGAAAATACTTTGCCATCAGCAAATGGGATTTAGTCTAGATTGAACACTTGCATAGAATATGGTTGTGTAGGGCTGAATTTTATAATGGGAAAATAAATCTCTGCCTTGAGCGTTCAGTGAAGATCGAGTTCATGCCATGGTTTTCCACAATGTAATGTGCTTTCTTTCACCAGCTGAACTGCCTTATCCCATCCCAAATAATTTTGATCTGTCTTGAGACAAACATTTGATTTAAGTCAGCAAATGGATGTTTTTATTTTCTGCAATGTCTAAACATTTCATCTTGATGGAAAATGATGAAATCATGTCTTGTCATTTCAACTCAGTTTCAGTATTCCTGTCATCAGAATCTTTCTGAACTTTTCACCTTAGGATGAAGCAACTGTGAAAAAGAAAATACTTTTTCTGATCTGCTCTAGTAATCAGGAGACAGGACAAACTCAGAAAAATGCACTATCAAAAAAAAAAAAGTTGTAATAATAACGTTGAGTTCAGTCCATGTGCTGTTGATGTTGGTTATAAAGGGAGCAGGAACAATTTTAATCTCTCTCTGGTATGAAGAGCAGACATGGCAAAGATGAGTTCTGAATGTAGAACTGATATAACAGTCCTGCATCTCCCAGGAATCATCTTAAACTCACCTAAAGCTGTTGAAGTTACTGGGTTTGTCTCTTTCGTATTCTGCCAATTCATCATTCAGATGTGAATCTTGAGAAGTAACAAGGTTTTTGTAGAGGAATTTGCCTTTTTGTAATCATCCATACTGAAAATCTCAGTGTTACTGCTACAGTTGCTGTTGACTACAGTTTCTTTATATTTATGAAAGGCTATAAGCTTACAAGATACAAAACTTCTCTGTAATGGAAAAATCCAAATAATTCCTGAATTGAGACTTCCTCAAAATTCTACAGAAGATACCCAGAAATCTGTCTCTTTGTGCTTAATGGGAAAGAATATGTATTCTTGTAGAGCCAGGGAAGATAATCTCTTTCTTTATGTGGGTATTTCTGTTCCTTTATTGGGGGAATGTGTCTATATCCGTAAAAAAACCGAGGCAAAATCTAAAGAATATCCAAACAGCGATGCCGAAGGGGATCCGAGTGAGCAGATTTAATCATTTGCTGAACCCAAAAGGGGCCAATGAATGTCCGTAATGTGTTAAACAATTGCTAAGGTGCAATTCTGTGACTGTTTAAAACTAACATGGAGCTGCCATCCCTGTCTTTCTGCTGGCCATGACTGCAGCTGAGCGAAAATTAATCCTCCTATTTTTTTTTTTTTTGGCGAATGAGCTGTCTGCCTGCTCAGCTCCCTGCTCCCTGACTGAGTTCATTTCAGATGCTCACGATGCTTGTGCCAGCACTGGGAGAGAAGTAACATCGGAGTGGGAATCAGTAGCTGAGGGTGAGAGGTAGCTAGGAGTGCTTCCTTCTATTGTGTATTTGCTTAAATGACATGTGAAATTATGGCTTTGCACAGGCATTCCTATGCTGTCACATCATTAGTCTGATACCATCCATGTAAAAGGCTTATCCTGGCCCTGCGCCTGTGAATCCCCCCAGTGAAGATGCTCAGGATCTATCGTGAAGAAGATCTTCCAAGCAGCTCACCTATTTCTGAGTGTCAGATTTGTACAGCAAAAGATACCCATGTAGGAATGTCAAAATCACCGTGCCTTGCAAAAGGGGATTAGGGGTCTTACTTTTTTTCCCTGCTTTCAAAACTCAACTCATATACTGAATCCCAGTATTGAGAAGTGCTCCACCATCTCAATGAAAAGAGATTGGTTGATCTCTTGAAAAAATGTGCTGAGGAAGTAAGGAACAGACAAGCTGAATACAAAGGGAAATTAGTTCTCTTCTTTATTCCACTGGGCTAAGCCAGCAGTGCGTTACTGAAGGATGTGATGTTACACTGATATAAATGAAAGCTAATTGGGCTCAAATCATCCAATAGCACCTGTCTCCAAAACAGGAACATGCATTAATCATTATAAGTTGTGATTCCTTCTCTTAAAACGTTCCCTTTAGCTTTAAAACTCTGTGTTCTTCAGTTCCAGTGACCGTCTGCTACTTTCTTTTAGAAGACGTGGTATTTATAGCTCTTCGTGCCTGCTCTAAGCCATCCCCCGGATCATGACACAAAACTCTGTTGCTTTGCTACCGCGCAGTAAAAAATTACAGTATGCCATATAAATTGCTGTCCTCTCAGCCCAATTTAGAATTTTTCTGGACATATCGGATACAGCATAGCCACTAAGTGACTTTGCTTTTGCTTATCATTTGCAGGACTGTCCAGATACTGTATTAGCTATGGAAGGGATTGGTCTTACTAAAATAAAAATACATGTCACAAGATACTTTCAGCTGATTTAAATATGCTTAGGTCCCGTGACTGTATCAGTACTATATTGATTAATATTAGCTGAAGATGAGGCTGGTGATCTGGAGTTAGTAGAGAAACTGCTGGTCAGATCTGAAGTATCCTGAATATTAGCTATGGGATACTTGGAAGACTCCCAGAGTTTTCAGAGGCAATTGGAAGAACAAGGGGCTTATTTAGGACATACATATACGAAGGAAAAAAAGAGCCTATAAGTGTTAGGAAGGCTAAGAAGTCGAAAGGACGTAACGAGCCCGGACTCATGATCAAGTCCAGTTCTCTCTTGTTCATTAGTAATGAAGAAAGGAAGTATGCTCTAGTGGTTAAACCTGGGTTGGGATTTTAGGCATTACAGATTCTAATAAGGGCTCAGTCTGCACACAGTGTGTGACACGTGATTTCATTTCATTTGCCTCTGCCTTAATAAGATTGGGTAACAATTGGATAACCCATTGGATGGGTTTTCAGATGCTGCATTGAAACGCACTGGTTATAGTGTGGGCTCTGGCATATGCTTTCAGCTATGACATCGGTGTGCTATTGTGATCTTGGGCATGTCATTTATTTGATCTGTCTCAGCATAGGCACATACAAAAGATGTATAATGGTTCTGAATTACCTTGACAGTTAAAGAGCATTAATACTAAATCCTTGAAAAATGCTTTGAGATGTTTGCATAAAATGTACTATCTAAGCATCGTTATTATGATTGTTAATAATATACATAACCCTAACCAGGACAGAGCACAGGCTCTTTAGGAAGCACTGCTGTTAAATTTAACTTACTCACAGTGCATAAAAATGACTGTCATGATAAAATATTAGTGGCTGAGTAAGGATTCAGAAATATTTTAAGATTTCTTATGTAACAGAGACTGTGCAGGTCTACTGACTCAAGATTTCTTCCCTTTCATCCACTGTCTGGACCATTTTGTATTACTTTCTAGGACCTCGTTGAGGCAAGCATGTAACTCTCTTTGCCTGAAGCTTAAAAAGCAACGACTCAGTACATCAGGCCACAGGCTAAACGAATTGACTTAGGCAAAGTAAATTTCAGAACTTTGTGGCTGATTCACTGGAATAGGGTACTTTTCAAATTATTTGTCTATTCTGTTTTAGGCAGATAATCATGGTCACTATTTACCAGACCAAAGATTAATTAATAAGGAGAGAAGAAATGTAGACACAAATCTAGAGGGTGAACAGTTCCCTTTGGTACCATGGAGAGTGATACCTGAATTTCTGAGTGCAGTCAGAGCAGTTCTAAATTCAGGAAGAAATCTTGCAGATCAGTGTCCTGCTACAGCTGTAATGGTGAAACATGTATATCCACAGGCTTTTGTGTCTCTCTTCCCTTTCATATATGTGCAGGAGCGTGAATCTAAAGACTGTATGGGAGGTGATGTGTCTGCCTTTGGATATACTTCTCCCTCCAGTGCTTGACTCTGTTAGCTGCTGTTGTCATTAACATTCAGCTAGTGATATCCAGTCCACCCATCATCTTAACTCTGCCCCATCTCTCACTCGTCCTGCTATTCTTCTCTAGTGGCTATCCAGCTGTTCCATACTGTCTGTTGCTGCTGCTTTTGCTATTTTTCTGTGCTTGCCATGCCTTAAAGATTTTTCTCTGTGTTTCTGCCCTTACTTACCCTTTGGGTTGCCAGTATTTAACCTTCTTATATCAGTCCTATTGCTAACCTCTTCTGAAAGCTTCCAGACAATAAAGTATCTAGTTGTATCCTAATGTCTCATAAGCACCATTGGGTGCATGTCTAGATCCTGCAATCCCTTATTTAAGATTTGCAGAAGTGCTCAACTTCTACTTAGGGGGCTAGGTAAGCTTTGGCAGAGCAAACGTATCCTAATTCGTCCTTTTCCAGATATGTTTTTGGTGAGGCATAATCAAATTTTTAAAAATTGCTATTCTTAAATAGCTCAGAATGTGTGTGCTTTCGAGGCAGATGTTTTTGCATTGTTTCATTCTGTCAAGTGCAGTGTAGTCCTGGCTTGTGCTCTCAGCTCTTCCCTAGTTTTCTGTCATGACTTTTGGCTACCCATTTACTTGTTCTCTTTGCAGTTACTGATAAAATTGACATAGTACTTCTGAAGGATTTCTAAGAGTATGAGAAGATAAACAAGTAAAACACATCTGAAAAGTGCTTTGAGATGTCAGAATACAAGGAGTTAGTAACTGAGTCTGGTTTATTATCAACAATAATTATCTGTAGTAGTTCTTGTGCTTTACACATGTGACAGGATCTGGTCTATTGCCTTTTCTAAGATTGTGGCACAGGTGTTGTACTTGTTTGTAGGAGACATTAGTACTATTATTTTTCCCACATTGGCTACCCGTAGAAATGCTGTACAACTTTCCTGTTTCAGCCTTATTTTGCAGCATTGCCTTGTTTAACTGGTTATTGGACGATAAGCCTGATATTTGAAGCTCTTTAGGCATTCAAATCCTATTAATTTAATTGGGAATTAGAAACCTAAGCACCTACAGAAAGTGGTCTTAATGGCTTTTCAATTTTAGTTAAAAGTATAACTGTGTATTTAGAGCAGGTGGGTATTGTAGAAAGTTGATGTTTTCTCCCAACTTATATAATCTCTTCCATATAATAACTATTAAAAATAACCTGATTATTTGCAAGCAGGTAATTATTTTGCAACTGTAAGGGGGTTTTGTCTGTGTAAATTTAGGGCATCTTCTTTAGACTTTGGGATTTGAGCGCCTTCAGCAATTTCTTTTAGCATTTGTGAGCATGTGAAAAGCTGTTGTAGTGTTTGAGATTTTGCGCAGACCTGGAGCTGATACCAAAATGAAACCTATGAACATGACGTTCCATTACATGCTCCATTTCATTCTACTAAAAGCCAGAGAGGGAGAAGTGAAACTTCAGTAATGAAGGAACGTATCATTTGCCCTGGTGACTAGGCATCTAAAGGCACAATAGATGTGTACTAAACTACATTTTATGCATTGTCTGTAAGCATTAGATTAATTGCACTTGACTATCACTAAAAGGAAAAATCAGGGCCAGTCTCACATGCATGCGTATAATTTCTGCTAATGATTGGATCTCATTTCTGCCACTGAAAATCCAGAGTTTAACCCAGTGTAGTTAATAGGATTGCTCTGCACTTTATTTGATGATGAGAAGAGAAAGTCTAGTCCTTATTGGGAATTTTTTTTGTGTCTAAGCACAGTTCTCACCATCACTGGATGGTTTAGTTTGGCATCAGCTTAATGCTGAAAGCAAAGATCAGCCAAAGCCAATTTTAGCTGTTTCAGTGCCATAGCCATAAGTCAGCCCATGTTTCCTTGAAAGTTCTTCACACATTTTGATGATGCTGAGCTAAGTTTCAAGCTTGTAACAAATCTTGAAAGCAACTGTTTCCCTAGGGCTGAGAATTTCATCACAAGGATTTCACACAGGCCTGCAGATGGGATAAGAAACAGCCCCTCTGGCAATACAGTCTTATGTACTATACTAATTTTTGGCAACACCTTGACAAGTAGTTTTCCAAATTCTGCCCTTTGTTCCCAGGTTAAACAATGTGTGTGTCTAATCTCATCTCCTGCTCTCTCTCCTCTAAGAAGATTCAGCTGGGCCGCATTCATTGATATTTATTTATTTGGAGCTCAGGCTGCTAGGAAAGCTGTACGTAGGTATGAGTAACCTCATCCTGTACTTTTTAGTATCCAGATCTGACAGTTATCGTCTGGTCTCCAGCAGGGCTAATTATTGATAAGAGTTTTCTTCATGGGCTGGTTGGTTGGTTTGTTGCTGTTGAGGCTCTGGGAAAACTGAGCACATAAAATGAAATGTTAAATGTCATAAAGTGTGCCCAACACAGAAAAACCATAGAAAAGATAAATCAGAAATTACGCGGGGACATGAATGAAGATGATCCCAGAAACACATTAGCTGGGAGACGACTTCCTTCACTCAACAGCACAGGAAACAAATAAAGAAATAATCCATTATTGTGCTGGCGGAGGGGAGATCCACAGTGGAAGGGTCTTGGTCCCTTTCCCACTCGGTCATCAGCAAAAGATGAGTTATCTGCTTTACGCACTGTCAAGGGTGAAATGATCAGCTGTTTCCAAACTTCTAGTTTAAACAATTATTTTTAATCATATGCTTTTGCCAGAGGTTGGTATAATATGTCAAGACAATGTCAGCCTTTTAGGGCCATAAGCTGCCCCTTATTTTACAATGGATGTCCCCAGATGTGGTAACAATTAGCTTTGTCTGATCTGTTATTTACTCTATTTTTGTTTAGTGAAAGGATCCGAGGAAGGATTAGAAAAACAACTTGATTGTAAGGCTGAGGTTTTCAATGTGGTTTAAGGTCACTGAGCTTGTATAGTCTAAGGGGAGTTGAGCACACATTGGAAAATATGATTCAAGAAATCAGTTTAAGTGTATGATAAGGATGAAATCTGAACTATCCCTGGCAAGGTCTGGCAGTAAGCAGGTGATGTCCACCAACCCAAAAGTAGAAAAACTCATCCACCAGCCAGCTGCAGTAAGTAAGTATAGAAAATTCTGCTGAATACTCAGACTTATAATTCAGCTATCATTACATTTTCCTTTTGAAAAGGCTTTCAATGCAAAGGCCTCTGTTCAGACCCACCTGGTATCTGCAGTGCACAGGTTGGAATTGAGAGGCACGTTTATGTCTTCTGGAACCTAGTCCCTGTGCAGACCAGTTTGCTGCTAGCAGATTTCATGGGTGCTTCAGGGCTGCTCTAAGTTTGAATGAGTTTTAATGAGCTAAATCATAATGAGACCATCACTCAGGCAGGCTTTTCTGGGGTTTGGTATGTTTTCTTTTCCTGGGAACACCCCCAACTTGGCTCTTTTGTCAGAAGATGACACTGCAGTGACCAGTCCACTTATCTGTAAGTGGAAAAGCCTCACATGTTTTCTTTCCTCTTTGTAGCCCAAACAGGAGCGCAGGTGAGCCAGAGCCGGGAGACCAAGACTGACCTGAGTGTATCTCTGAGGACACTCGGAGATACTCCCTGCTCATCTAAAAAAGAAAATAAGGAAAAAAACTGCTGAAAATAATCTGATTCTGCCTGCACTGGTATCATTGTAAAACAGAGGCAAACTACTGAGAGTGGTTTTGTTACAAAGATATAAACTGGTATGAAATGAATGCCAGCTTCCTAGGGAATGGGGCACCACCATGATCTCCCACTGTCTAATTCCCTGTTCCACTAAACATTTATCTAGCTAGCCTGGGGCTTTTTGGGGGTTACATCAAGTCTTTCATTTGTTAGAGTCGTGGTTTTCCCTTTCACATGAAACGTAGCCTGAAATACAGAAAAGAGCAGTTTCTAATTAAACTCCCACCTAAATCCATTATAGCTTCTGAAGTCATTGGGACAGGGAGATAAAAGAAGTGTAATGATCCCAACATGTAAATATAGATGTAAAAGTTTGTTTGGAGGGATGGAGGTTAGAGGCCAGATATCATGAAACCAAACATAAAGCTTCTTGGTAGAAATTGAATCAGTGCATTAGTTATCATGGATTTTCATAGAAATAAAGTAATAATGCACATTCATGTTTCAGTTCATAAATGTGAAGTGACAGCCTATGAGTTAGCCACTGGAATGATATTATAGACCCAAAAAAGAATAATAGAGGAAATTGAGAAAGCAGAAGAGAGCGTTGTAATAGAATTGGGAATTGCCATAAATGTAAATCATGAAAGGGAGATTGATTTAATGAAAGATATGAAAGTCAGAAACTCAAGGTGTTAAAAAGATCATCTGCTCATCTGGTAAAGAATCCCTAAGGCTACACAACTTTTAGCTGAAACAGCCAAATTTACTTAAAGTAGATGAACTTTAAAATTGTATGAGAAACAACATATTACAAGGGAACATGCTTCTGCAGTACCCGCTGTCTATTAAGAAGTTGTGCAAAAGAGGAAGAAGCTTACATTGATCCATTGGAAAATTATCTTTGCTCATAAATTTTGTCAGAAGATTTACAAGTAGATACAGGAATGAGAAATTGTTGTAATCCAAAGAGCATAAATAGCAATGTTTACGTGCTAGCCAGCTACGAGGATTTGGAAGAAAGCACTCTTGGTGAAATGAGTTGGCCAGGCTCTTCTGTGGATGGTGTTTTGTACATAAAAAGCAGGTAGGACAGACACAGATGCCATGTGAGTGACATCTCCATCTAAGTGTCTGCTAATGTGGAAAGATTTATTTTAGCTTGTGAAAGCCTTTCAGGATTCACACATATCCATCTATAAGTGCAAAGAAACTAAAATCTCCCTTGTCTGCACACGTCTGAGGGAAGAAGGCTCAAAGATCCAGATGAAACTGTGCTAAGATCTCCTCTCAATATCTGAGGGTGATAGAACAACTCTTTTTTAGTGCTGCTTTATGCAGAAAAACATGGAAGCCAACAAGTTTGAAGTGTAGCTTGGTCCCCAGCAGTCATATAGGCGTGAATGAGCCAACAGTGTGCCTTGGCAGCCAAAAGGGCGAACCGTGTCCTGGGGTGCATCAAGCACTGCATTGCTAGCCGGTCGAGGGAAGTGATTGTCCCGATCTACTCTGCACTGTGAGGCCTCATCTTGAGTACTGTGTGCAGTTTTGGGCGCCACAGTTTAAAAAGGATGTGAAGGTACTAGAGAGTGTCCAGAGGAGAGCCAAAAAGATGGTGAAGGGTTTAGAGGGGAAGCCGTATGAGGAGCGGCTAAAGTCACTTGGTCTGTTCAACCTGGAGAAGAGGAGACTGAGGGGAGGCCTCATCGCGGTCTACAGCTTCCTCACAAGGGGAAGAGGAGAGGCAGGTGCCGATCTCTTCTCCCTGGCGACCAGTGACAGGACCCAAGGGGATGGCAGGAAGATATGCCAGGGGAGGGTTAGGGCGGACATCAGGAAAAGGTTCTTCACCCAGAGGGGGGTGGAGCACTGGAACAGGCTTCCCAGGGAGGTAGTCATGGCACCAAGCCTGACAATATTCAAGGAGCATTTGGACAATGCTCTCAAACACATAGTGTGAATTTTGAGATTGTCCTATACAGGGTCAGGAGTTGGTCTCGATGATCCTTGTGGGTCCCTTCCAACTCAGGAGATTCTATGATTCTATGAATAACTACACACTGAGATTTTGCAGCAATCATAGTTCTGTTGTAAATATCACCTCTTTCATTGTCCTTCTCCCTCCATTATATGGAGTCCTGCTTTTCAAACAAATAAAAATAAAAGTATTAGGGAGCCTCTTCTTAACTGTTGTATCTCAGACCACTGAAATATGCATATACGTACACAGAGATAGGGTGAGACACAGCAGAGAAAAGCCCAGGGAGGAACTATACGTATCCTGTAATCAGCTTTTCTCTTTCTATAATGTGATTTTGCATGGTGAGGATCACCTCTGCTTCTGAAAAAAATTCTGACTAATCTTAACAAGTTCCTCATAGCATTTTCCTGAGGCAGACAACCCTTATTCACCTGACGAGGAAATAGGGAGTTTAATAACTCACCTAAAAACCTCACAGCAAATAATTCTTTGAGAAGTTCAGAAGGCTTTGTGGAGCACACTGAATGCCACCCCACAAAAAGAAGTGCTCCCTCTCTCTCAGTCTTACTCTCTCTGGGAATGGATGAGTGGCAATCATTGGATACATGTGACTTTTTTCATAGTAGGTCTTGAAGTTGAGTGTAACTGAGTGACGGCACAGGCGGGCTTCCAGCAGGAAAAGGAAGGAGAGGGACAGGACACCAGCAAACCTTGCAATCTGCCACTTTGAAGCTGCAATGACAAGTGCATGACTAGCGAGCACAGGGATACCAAATGAGCCTAGTCTCTGCTCTGTTTTAAATTTAAAAAGTAAGTTTATGAGCCACTGGAATTGCAGTACCAGGTTGAGCTCAATACAATTGCACTAATATTTAGCCCTTGTCATCAGTTGTCTACTCAGCCCACTGATGAGTGTGAAGGATAAAACCAGTGAGATACTGCCAGCTCGCTGTGCTGAGAGCTTGGCATTAATATGTACGTTTTTCCAGGGAACTTTGCATATAGCTGAGCTGTCCAGTTTGTTCATGTTGTCTGGAAACCAAGAGGAGAGGGCACAGCTGCTCCAGGTGCCCACAACGGAGGCCAGGGTATGCTTATGCAGGGGACTTGTGCATTAGCGTAAGTGAAGGACTAAAGACTGAGCATGTCTGGCACAGCATCGACACTAAATATGTGAGTGTTGCTGGGTTTTGGCCATGAGGTCTTTATAAAAGAGCAAGTGTATCTGTGAAATGCCAGAGAAGATCTGACAGGCTGCACTGGCATATCACTTGCGTGCCCTCTAAAGAAGTGAAACATTCACATATCCACCTAACTCTTGAACTAGCTATTTCTGAAGAACCTCGCTATAAAAACTGCTCCACTCATTTTCCTGGGAATTTCTTAAGCTTAAGAAAAAAAAGTCATCTTAGCATCATGCTAACGAGTAAGGAAAATGTCTCTGCTCTTTCATGTAGGTGTATGTGATGGACTCAGATCTCTCTAAAATAGTTCACAAATGTGGGCACTCGCAGCCAAGCTAAAAAGCACCAGCCTCATGAAATGCACTTTTCTTGCCAGCTTTCTTCCTCCCCTCTGAGCTGTACCTGCAAAGGTAAGTGCTGAAGATTAGCTGGTGCTGTAGTAGTACTTCTGGAAGCAGTGCTTTTGGGAAAACAATCTGTGTCCTCTGGTCTGATTCTGAGCTTACTTAAACATGAGTGAGTCAAGAAAAGAGGAGTCGGTGCCTCAGGTTTGTTGTACAATTTGATTGGTCTCAGGCTTGTGGCTGTGCATTTGTGTGATTTGTAGCAGAACAGGAGACGGTCCAGGACTAAGGCTCCATCACCTGCCTTGTTCTAATAAATACCAATAACTGAATGTAAAATTCTGCTAATTCCTCTTTCTGCTCCCCTATACTGTGTGTGCTCTTTTCAAGAGGAGATCTTTTATTTTAGAAGGTTCATTTCTACCAGCTCATATGTGAGTAACAACAGCTACCCTTTCAGGGAGTAGTGAAGATGTAACACGTCTCTAAGCACTGCAGGAGCAAGTGAAGCTGCTGCTTGACAGTTCTGTTACATGTTTTCATAAATGTTTCTTTGGAGGTGGGAATATCTGTCTTTGAAAGGAGATGCCTGTCTGTCCAGCTTACTGCAGAACTTGGTGCAAATCCTGGTATTCAAAAGTCCCTCTCTTATGCCTCTGACTTTAAAACCTGTAATGAATTAGACAGACACAATATTAGTCACCCGTCCTTTGTCTGTGGTGTAATCCTGATTCCAGAGGGATTTTTCAGCATGAACTAGCAGAAGTTGATGTCCACTTCTGATCATTTGGCACCTCAGCACGCAAGTCCTTCTAGCGTCCTTGAGAATCCCAGCACTGCTATGTGAATCTGAAAGATTTTGCTGACTAATTAGACCATTCTTCAATTAAAAGGCCAAATCCAGATTAAAAGACTTCCTCATGGCTTCATCTGTTTTCCTCTTTGTTGCCTGCATCTGGAATGCATGCATGGAGCTGCTCTGCTTCTTCCAGCCTGTGCTGGGAGAGACAAGCTGCTGACTGGTACAACCCTTCCATTAAGTGTCCAGAGTTCATCATAGGGTTTAAACAGGAGTTAGCTGGAAGAGGTCCAGCTACTCAGTACACAGACCCATGCCTGCTCATTCCTGTAGCTTCTGCACCCTGGTGTCTTCACGTGAAATACAGGTTGACCGGGGCTTCTCGATCACTTATGCAACTTTGTTATTAACATCATCAATTCCTAAACACCGAGAACATGCAAGACGTGTCAATACAGCAGGGTAGTATACTTTCAGATGGAGTCCCTTTCCCATAAGCTGGCTATTCTTTCTTCTTGGTTGTTTGAAGATAGTTCAGATATCAAAGTTCAGGACTCAACTCGATTTAACAGTAAACAGATACATAGTATGAGAGCTTGTCAGGAGGGAAAGAGCGTGAAAGCATTTGGAAGATCAAAGCAGCATGACTCCCATCAGAGTCAATGGGGAACAAGCAGCTAAAATCCTACAAAATGCTTTCGAATTATTCTACACCTTCAATTCCCCATCCTCACTGAAACCAGCTCCTGAAATGTTTTATTGAAAGTGTTCCTCTTGTCATTTCTTTGAAGGTGAAAGGAAGCTCAGAGGAACTGTAGGCTCAGGTTAGCAGCAAGATCAACTGCTTTTCACTTGAAGGCCAAATGGTACCTTGACTGCACTGCCATGTAACCCTGTTAGCTGCAATAGGGCTGACAGGTTGAGAGCTAGAGCACAATTTGGCTTTCTCTTTGGTTATGGCGAGAAAAGCTGATGTTTTTCTAATCTTATACTGACCCTGAGCATGTCTTAAGAACTGTCTTTGCTTTGATGACTATTAGCCCCAAGCACATCATAGCCTAAATCCTGTATAGCTGGCCTGTTGTCTTCCGCATTGTAAGAGCCATAGACACGAGACAGACATTTGCTCTTACCATGTTTATTACTGTCTCTTTTAGTATCTTTATGATAGCACCTACATTTCCCAACAGCATCGAGTCTCAATGACCAGAAACTGCAATTCCCTGTCAGAGACTGTCCTGTGACAATCCGAACAGCTATGAATAAAACGTTAATGAATGAACGAAATAAGCAGAAAACAAAGCCTTTTATGAGGTCAGATGGCAGAGATTGAAATAGAAGCTGTGACTCTTCAGTCCTCACCTGGACTTCTATCCATTCTATGAGTGTGGTTTTTGTTTCATAAATTTTTCTAGAATATACCTATGAGAGGAAATAGTTTCTGGCCTGGCTTTCCTATTTATGCTAAGTATAGCTATTTTCATGGTTTGGTTGATTATTCTCAAACCTTAGAGTAATGAGGCTTCATTTCTAGCCCCAGATAGCATTTGCAGATAACATTCCCCAGCACTTTGTGACCATAGGGAAGCTTCGTAAACATTTCATTCCTTTATTTGCACAATGAGGATAATAATATCTATACTGTATAAATATGTATTTATGTGGGAAAAATGTATACACAGACACACGTTTATGTTACAAACACTGAGCCTTCACTATGATGTGCTTTACAAAATGTTGTTGGGATATTTTTTTGCAAAACGCTGAGATGCTATTAGATAATAGGAATAGTTTGAATATAAAGTGTTTGCCACCATCATCACCATTTTTGTTATTATTTAATAGACTGCACAAAGAAAGAGATATGGAAATGAAAACAGTATTGATCCATAGTAATTTAGCTGGTCTTAAATCAGGCCTTTGTTTAGGTGTATGAGGAAAACATGATGCCTATGCTCCCATCTTTTTAATATGTTTTTTCCTTGAATTTTCTTGATTTAATGAAATGCAATCAATTTTCAGGCAATGGCTTGTCTTGTGCATCAGAACACTTCACGCAGTAACATAAATTGTCACTGTTATTGCTATAAATACAGGTGAGAATAATATATTTAGCATTTTATCGCATCTTATAAGGAGAGAAGAAAGTATGAAATAACATTTACTTTGTGCACTGCAAAGTTATTTAATGGTATTCTAGCATCATAAATTATGTTGCTACAAAGACTTCAGTTCACTCCAGGGCATCAGAAAGGGTGTTGAACACTCCTGTCTGCTTTTGTCTCTTGTCTAGAAATTCAGAAGAGCTTTAAGTAGTGGCTTTCACACGGGTTGCATTGTTCTGTCTGTTAACGTGCAAAATATTTTTTCTAGTACAACAGGACATGCTTTTCCTTTTGTGATCTATATTGAATCTGAGGAACAAAGATTAAATACTTCTTTCCCTTTTAACTCAGAAAACCCACATTTCTTGTAGATAACATGCATGAACTACAGACAGGAGAAGTTGTACTTCATGTATCTGAATATACGGCTTAAAAATTGCTGAAATCTTCAAACTGAGCTGAAAGGAACAATATGTCCAGCTATGGAAAACATTCCTGACAGTCATTTGTCTAAGCAGATCTTAAAAATTACTGCAGATGGTAATTCTGCCGTCTTCCAGTCCTTAGTGATCCCTAGAGTTGGAGAGTTTCTGATCCTCTCTAGTTCAGATCCTTTTCTTCACTGCTGTCACCAGGCCAACCTTTCCCCACCCTGTACTTAATTGTTTTTATCCAACTTTATACTTTGCTCTTACCTTTCTTGAATTACGTCTATTTATTTTAGACAATTTTCTACACTATCCAGATCATTTTGAATTCTAATCTTGTTCTCCAAAGTACTTACAACCCCTCCCAGCTTGTCATCATCTGCAAATTTAATGAAATTAATTAAATGGAAATTAAATGAAAGACTCCCATTGACTTTAAGGGGCATTGAAGTAAACCTAAACTGTCTTACACCTTTAAGAAGTGGTTCAAGTGAAATACACTTATTGCTTTACAGGCTGTTTTTGTAAGGGAAAAAGATAGATGCATGCTGAATAATTCAGGGTCATTGTTGCTGATTGAGAGAGATTTAACTGATTTGTCAAAATAATGACCTTTGTTCACGGTGGGGAGCAAGTGGTTTTGGATTATTCCTGTCCCCAGAGAGATGCTGGAGCCTGGGTTTAGCTCAGCACCACTGCAAGAGGCTTGTTTAGAGATGTAAAATGAAAGGTAAGCGTTAGTAGCAGCGGTGTTTGCAGATGGTGGGAGGCATGTTAGAATGATGATGATATTTTCCTTTAAGCGTGATGGAAATAGCACTGCTACCAAGTCTGTGGAATACTTGGTGCCAGGATCACTCCCATCATGTTCCCAGCTTTGGTCTTGTGTACACGTGCATGTGTGCGCACACACGCACACACCCCTTGATTCATTGCTGTTTTCCCATTAAAAGGAAATGGATAGGCATTGAGAGCTTGACATCTTCCTTAAAAGAGTGCAAAGAGAGCATGTACCTAGCAGCGGGGGAAAGGATAGACAGCCCTGCCTGGAGCTTGGTTGATAACAAGCAAGCTGCAGAGAAAAGTTTGTTAAAAACAAGCGTATCGGGCAGTTAGCCCCCCAGCCACACCAATCTGCTGCAACTCATGCAAACGTGGTCACAGTCTGACCTCCATGTGTCACAACTCACCAATGTGAGGGGTGATGAACTCGCAGCCATGTGCCATGTTGCAGTCCAGTGCAGAAACTCATTTACCTTCGGTTGCCCAGAAATAGGCAACTGGAGAAAGAGAAGGTTGTGTTAGTGGGTCAAGCGAGGACAGAAATCCCCTCATTGCTCAACATCCTAGCCCACAACTCCAGTGGGGAAGGATGCTCTTGCCCATTCCAATACAAACTTTCCAGTCACTTTTACAGCGAGTGTTGTTTGGAAAACATTCTGTGGTATTTCAGCCTGTCTGTGTTGGCTGATACCAGCTTTCATCTGGCACTTGTGTATTATGGCTCTGCCCTGCTGTTGGAGCACAATCCTGCTTATATATGCTTCTCTGCAAGTGATTTTTGGCTTAAAAAGGCATTGGTCTCTTTGAGAAATTTTTCGTGCTTTGCTGTTGCATTATTTTTTTCCAGTCACTGCAAGGTGTTGGCCAACTTTCCAGAGCCTGGCATGTATGCATGAGTGTATGTATATTGCAACAGATTTTTTCCTTTTTCTTCTAAGTGGTAACGTTGGATACCTGAATACTTGCCAGAGGAATAGAACTAGACTTTGCCTGAGCAAACTCAGTATCAGAAAGAGGACTGAATCTTTAAGACTCTTTGAAGTCATCCTATTACCAAGATGGAAATTGCTTTGTCCTTGTAGCTCTAACTTCTAAAGCCTGCCATTGCTAAACATATTTCTTCTCCTTTTCCCTGTGTTGGAGTAACTGAAATGCAATGCCCTTGCTCAGGATGGTGTCTAAGTTACACAAGTAATTTCAGCAGCATTTGGTCGTTGTTCTATTAAGTACCAGCTGAGACAAGGCTTAACTCAAGGAGTTGCCTGCAGATCTGTGCCTGTGGGACACTGAGGTCTGAGAGCACTAAAGAGTTCAAACTCCTCTCCTTTCATCTTGGCATTCTGTTCTCACTGCAGGGTCTTTTCATTCACTTCTGTGTGGCTCTCGCCTCCTTTAAGTCTGTGGAGGTCTGATCTCATACTTGGCTTAGGTCAGATAGGTTCTCAGTGGTGTCCCTAATTAAAATTTATGTATAACCTATTACTCTTTGGAACGAAATTAGAAGAGCAGGACACTTCTTGTTTGAGGGCAGAAGTGCTGGTCCTTTAGGGTAGGATCAAAGCTTTCCAGAGTCAAAGAAAAGTCTGAGGTTTGGATGAAATCCTTGGGCAGAAATATTGCATCTTTAATGCTCCAAATATTAAGGTTGTCCTATGAAGTAGAAAGTGCTATTGTCTCCACTTAATGGGTGGAAAATGGCTCTACTAAAAACTGGTTCCTTGAACATCCAATCCAATTTGTTGCTGGAGGGCTGGAGATGTGACATGCCTGTGATGTCTGTGGCATGCCATGGCCTATGGCACAGGGATGCCCAAGCTAGTGAGTCTACCCAACGCTGTGCTCTCTGGAGGAAGGTATGGAGCTAATTTGTGTGGGCCCAGCACCGCGCAAACATAAGTCTATTGCTTTCAGTGCTCAACTGGTTAGATATGTTGTAAATCTCCATAGGTCACCGAGCTTGAGGATTGGCGTGTCCATAGTTAGCCCAGGTGCACCTTCCACACATGCGTTTGGGAAGGCTTGGCAGAGGTCTTCCTGGTTCCATGTGACTGCCTTCACCGCTCTCCTGTCTTCCTTCCTTTATGGCTGTTTTCGTCAAGAACACAGGCCAAACTTTATAATCTATTTGCAAAAGTCAAAGTGTCATTTCTGAGTCTTCAGTAACCACCTGTCGCTGCAGCACAGTGACATAATTAGAACTGACAATCCCTGTCTAGAGATTTCTTGGAAGCTGGAAAAATGAGAATGTTGTCAAAAAAAAAGTAGCAACGCTTCCAGTCTGCAATGCAGTGATGGAGATGAAAGATGAGTGATTCCAAGGAGGCAGAGAATATATCAGCCCAGTGCCTTTTTCTAACTAGTTTAGAAGTCCAAAACGGTCCATAAGGATTTACATTTCTCTTATAGCCTTAAAGAAAATGTATTTTGAGCTGGCTTCTCTATTTCTCTCTCTTTACTGGACCACACCAGCAGCAGGTTTCATAGCAGTCATGCTTAAAGCCACTATAAGGGTGGTAATTTCTTTTGCATCAGTTGATGCAAAACAATTTTTATATTTTATTCATTTTTTAGTTTTGTAGTCATTTTCCAAAAAATTATGAAAACCCTTTAAAAGAAGATCTTATTTTTTCTAACAGAAAAAATAAATTTAATTGGAGGCAGCGTTGAATCATACTGTTCTCAGTTCTGCGTAACAGATACAAATCTCAGAATATGATAAGAATTTTTTGTCGGTGGACAGTGACTTCAGTGGCCTTTACTGCTCGTATTTCAGGGCTGAAACTAGTCACCTGGAGAGGTAGGGATTTCTCTTCAGGGGTTGTTTAAAAGATGTATTTGTAACAACTGTCATCTTGGCTGACACTTTGAGAATTGAGCTAGGGACCTCCTGAGTTAGGAGCTCAATCTGAAATACGGGAGCAAAATCACATAGCTTGCCTAGCCGTGGGATCTTACACTGTCTGTGCAGCAGGGCGTGCGGAGGAGCTGCAATGCACGCTGCTCAGCACATCATGCATGCTTCACTTCCATCCCACCTACACCCTCAAAAGCAGCATATATGTGCTAGTCATTTGAATTTGCTCATGAAGTAGAGCTCTCCTTTGCACTTGTACAATATATCAAAAATGACCTGGTAAGGATAGATGAGAAATGACTGGAAGTGTGTCTCAGGGTGATGAAGAGAAAAATAGGAGTTCTTTAGAAAGGCAGGCTTGTTAATATAATTGTAATATATGTGATGGCAGTGCCAAAAAAGAAAACTCAACATAGCCAATGGAAATACCGTACTATGCAAATATTGCAGAGATTCAGAGTCCGATCCCTACATCTGCCTATGCGATTATACTGCATGGGTATCACCCAAAAAGAAAAAAGGTATCACAGCTAGTGAAGCCACAAGAAGCCATGAGGGTGGCAGCAGCGTGTCTGTCAATAGCAAAAGCGTGGTGCTCCCACAGGTAGCGGGGTCAAGGGAACTCCTGCGTGCGAGACCAGGGTCTGCCCTGGTTTTGAATAACAGGGCACTGTGGTAGGAGAGCCCTGTGATTTTGGGATTCATTTCTTGGCTGGGTCATGAATGTTTTGTGAAACCTTAGGTGTGTGATTTGATCTCTGTGTGAT
Source organism: Fregata magnificens (assembly GCA_013389945.1). Lineage (NCBI taxonomy): Eukaryota > Metazoa > Chordata > Aves > Suliformes > Fregatidae > Fregata > Fregata magnificens. The sequence goes on from WAAD01007103.1 coordinate 46,009, forward strand.
TCAGCTCTTTGTTTCAAATGGTAAATAAAAGTCTGTTTTCCTGCTTTGGTTAGATGTTATAAGAGCTTTATGAAGGGAACACCACTAGATGGGTATCAGGGGTCTCATCTCCCCCGTGACCGTAAAGTGCTGTTACAATATGCTAATGAAACATTTTTAGGAGGAAGAAGTGTTTGGATTTGGTGATTATCAAAGGGGAATGATCTCCACATTGCAGAAACCATGCCTTACTGAGGAGTAACCTGTTGTAAAGCCGTAGCAAACCAAGATGTGGGATCCTCAGTGGTGGATCCCTGGTGCACTCACCCCAAACAGGGAGGGAGAGTTCAGAGAGGTGTTCATTTGGGACTAACCAAGGACTCGAGCATGTATGAAAGAGAAGTTTCCCCAATTAGGAAAGACTTAGTCAAAAGTTGGTGTTGCAGTCCAGTTGTGCTGCCAGCACATCTCCAGCTTATGAGACAAGCATGAGCCTTGGTCTCTATGGGAGGACGAGCCCACAGCTTGCTGCAGTAAGAAGGGACATTTTGGGAGGCTGCACTCTCCCTGGGTGGCACAGATGACAAAGCTCTTTTTCATGCAGGGAAATCTTTTCTTAAAAGGACCTTTCGCTTTTGTATAGAACAAGCAGCATTCGAGTAAAACATTTCTTTTAGCCTTGATCTTCCAGCTCTGTGTTTGTTGTTCTGGCAGGCAACTGGGAATGACACGCATGCTTTCTGTAGTCAGCATACAAGGGCATAAAGCACATACCTGGTAAAATCATCCAAATATAGATTTGTTGCTCAATGTAGTACAAAGCAGTGTAAAATCAATAAGTATTATGGTAGCCAATAGAAATATTTTTGGCCATTTGTGAGTGAAAGAAATACAGTGAAAAAAATTTGATGCCTTCAGCTAAATTGCATGCTGGATCACCCGCGGAATAGAAAGGAGTTGGCAGAGATTTTAGTTTCCTATAGACAAGGGAAGTATGAAGTATCCTGGATATGACAATTAGATGTTTGCACACCTAGTTTTACTGTTGTGATAATTATAGACAAAATCAAAGTTACTGGCTGGAGGTTAATGCTGCTGGTTGTTTAGTTTCACAGTCTGGGTCTGAAATGGATGTGTCGGTGTGCTGTTGGGAGTGCTCCAGCCCAGCGTGCTGGGAGAGCAGGGCAGCGGAGGGACTGCTCCGCACCAGCACTGCCAGTGCTCCTTTGCCTGCCCTTTTCGCATTTGGGGAGATTCAGCATCTCCTAAGGTCCTTCACCTGCCCTGGGAGAATATAGGAGTTATTTGAAACACTTTGGCTTCCTGTGTGTTCAGTCAGATCTGTACTGCATGCAGTTCTGCCCATTTTCCCCTCATCTGCTCCCAAAGTGGGGGGGTCCCACATGCAGTACGAGCAGCCCTTAGGACAGGCTATTTCAGGCTGTGTGCATCTCCATTACCTTCGTCTCCCCAGCATTGCTTCACTGACTGGATCTGACAAATCTAGAAGACAGACCATCCCCTTTACAGTGTTTAGTCCATCCAATTTGTCACATTCTTCATTGGCTCTGCTTCACCTGGCAGTCAGGTATTCATTACCCAGAGACAAACGAGCAGCCTGTGTGTCTCCTTTGTTTTCATGAGTGTGAAGCAAAGTTGTTCTATTGCCATTACTCGTCTTTAAGCTTTACTGGAAGGAGGGGAGAAATGCCATTCTCAGTTTAGTAATAAAAAGCTTGAGGTACTGGATGTGTTTATCATTCTCCCCCCACTTTACTTGGATTACTGCAGTGAGTGATACAGGGTGCATGTGGTTTACAAATCAAGAGAGAAATAGGAAGATGTAACTTAATTAACATAGGCAAGAAAGTATTATCACATTCATTACAAACAATTGTGGCTTCTAAAATCTAGAGCATGAGGTGATGGGTTGAGTCCAGCAGCTCTCTGGCTAGTTGTCAAACAGTACTTGCCTGTCTAAAGCTCCCCTACGTGACAGTGCTGACATTCCCGTGTCCTGCTGATTTAGAGGAGCAGACACCAAAGCTGTCTCATTCTTTTGCTTATCCTGTGCTGGCAGGATCGTCGCTCGCTGAATGTCAAGAGCAGCAGGTGGGCAGGAAGTTGCCACCTTCCTTTTCCAGCTGGAAAGCAGGAATTGCAGCCTAGCCAACAGCAAATGAGGGATGGCCATGGCAGCAAAAGGAGTGGAGAACAGCAGGAGTGAATGAAGCCATTTGATTTCTCTTTGCATTGCATTGCCTGCTTGCCGGGGACACAGTTTCGCCCTATGCCACGTCCCGCAGGACTGTATCGTGCCCTCAGTGTGGCTGTGATCGACTGACTGCTGGTGCGAGTAGAAAAAGTGAAGGACTGTTCTCTAACTGCAGATAAATTTTAAGCAACAGAAAGATGTACTTGTGTAACCCTAGCACCTGAGCTCACTCTTGTTTCTTATAGATTAAGCTTTGCAAAATCCCTGTAAAACAAGGGGATGGTATCCTCATTTTACAAAGACATCAAAGGGAGATTAAAGCCCAGATTCTTAAAGAGATTTAACCACCCAGCTCCCCTTGAGTTCAGTAGGAGTTAACACTTCAATATCCTTGAGAGTATAGATCTCAATAAATTACACACAGTCACCTAATAAGTGTGTGATGGAGTTGGGAATTAATTCCAGTCTTTCGGAAAGGTTGTTCTGCACTTTTACGTTCACTTCTGCAAATGAGAATAGCACTATTCATTGCACTAAAAGTACTCCAGATTTCATGTGATTGGATTTTAATTGAGCAGAGTTTCATTGTGATGGTTTTGTTTTGATTTGTGGCCCCAGTTGATTACGGCTTATTGGGGAAAATTTGGCAGAATATGTTCTGTCAGAATTTGTAGTTCTGTAAAACAGCTTCACGAAATTATGCTAATTTCCCTGGAATTTCATCTCTGACAGAAAAAGGAAGAAAAGGATGATAGCAGGTTCCCATTGTGTCAAAGAAACATCTTGTTTTGACATTTCCAAAATGAAATGTTTTGATTTTTCATTTTAAAATAACTTTTTCCTTGATGTTACAGTATTTTTACATAATTCTAATCATTTGAAATTGAAATGAAACTGAATTTCATGACCCAAAAATGAAACCAAATGTAGGTGTCTTGAAAGCCCTCCCTCTTGAATTTCCTCCTGAAATGGAGCCTGCCAGTCCTGTGGGAAAGGGGCTGCTCAGCACCGGGAACATATCACCCTCGGGTGGCTCCTGGCTGTCCTGAGGACAAAGAAGATGCTCTTTACAGACTGCAGGTAGCCCTTCGGCAGGTACTGAATCATGGGTGAGGATGGTGTGTAGGGGGGCCTCGTAATGTGTCCACAAACGACTGCGTGTCACCTGCTCTTCTCTCACTCCGTCCTTGAAAAATGTATAGATTCTGTGAAATTCACTGCATAGAGATAAATTTGGCTGTTCTTAGTAGTGGAAATGGTGCAAAAGCAAGATCGAAGGGAAAAACCCACCAATATCTTATACGTCAAATCTTGATTTAAAAAACCAAAAGGTGACTCCTGAGGAGAGACATTTAATGAGGGGATTTTTCAGTTAGTTACACCAACACACTGCAAACATTGTGTCAGATCCGTAACATTCACAAAGGAAGTATTAAACTTGCAGCTAGAATTGGATGTTTGCCCAGAACTGTAAGTCCTTTTGAAATGTGTCATGGCATATTTCACTCAGGTATATTTTGCAGAGGGTAATGTATTGGTGTTTGTCACAAAGCTATAGAACAAACTAAAAAATTTCTTAGAATCATTAAGGTTGAAAAAGACCTCTAAGATCATCAAGTCCAACCATCAACTAACACCACCATGACTCCTAAACCAGGCCCTGGAGTGCCACATCTACACCTTTTTTGAACGCCTCCAGGGTTGACGACTCCACCACCTCTCTGGGCAGCCTGTTCCAATGCTTAACCACTCTTTCGGTAAAGAAATTCTTCCTAATGTCCAATCTAAACCTCCCCTGACGCAACTTGAGGCCATTTCCTCTCGTCCTATCGCTAGTTTCTTGGGAGAAGAGTCCAGCACCCGCTTCCCTACAACCTCCCTTCAGGTAGTTGTAGAGAGCGATAAGGTCTCCCCTCAGCCTCCTCTTCTCCAAACTAAACAACCCCAGTTCCCTCAGCTGCTCCTCATAAGACTTGGGCTCTAGACCCTTCACCAGCTTCGTTG
>WAAD01007103.1:50323-109260 GCA_013389945.1 Fregata magnificens
AACCTCACACAATTGGCCTTGGCCCATCGATCCAGCCTATCCAGATCCCTCTGCAGGGCCTTCCTTCCCTCAGGCAGATCGATACTCCACAAAGTTCAGAGCACCTGCTGGTTTTTCCAAATCTGCAGAGTTCAGCTGTGTCACTTGTCACCTCCTCTAAAAAAGGCACAACCTCACTGCACAGAACAGAGAACCAGATATAAAGGAATGATGAGGTATGAAGCCTTGTGAACACAGCTTGTCATTTACCAACTTTGAAAAGGGTATTTTCAGATTTTGGCAGATATTTCAATACTCGCAGTCAAAATTCAAAATTCGCAGTCAAAATTCAATATTCACAGTCAAAATTCAAAATATTTAAAATTAAGAAGACCTTATGCAGTGTAAATCCCCCCAAATGGGGAAAGCTGTCAAGGTGATGCTAGATTTAAAATCTGTCTGGAATCCAATCACTAGGGTTCAAGCCAAGTCATTCTTCTTTCGGCAGCTGTAGAGCAGCCTGGTGTAGGACGTTAACCCTGCTGAATGTGGAGTAATTGAGGAACAGGAAGAGCATCCCTAAACTTGATGTGATACCCATTTGCTGCTACTGTTTCTTTCGGAGAAAAAAAAAAAAAAAACAAAACAAAACAAAAAAAAAAAACAACCAAAAAAACCCCCAAAAACCTTTCTCATCTCTGCAACACAGGAGGTGCTTTAATTATTCCTCAAGAGCAGCTGTTCAGTGGTTGTTCCTAATTCCAGCAGCATCCAGGGTGGTTAACAGCTCTGCTGCTGCCATCAGATCTGAGGACAGCCATTTCTTACCCTCAGGGTCCTCGCAGAATCCCAGACTAGGACAGGTCCCTTCTCTAGACATACAGTGGGCTTAGGGCTGATCTACCCCCTGTGCTGCTGCTTCATTATAATCATTTATCTCTGCCTTGCATAACTTCAGGCTGGATTCAGTTATCACAGTAACGAATCTCACTCCAACACCACGGATTAAGAGCGGGTGATTAAAGGTGACTCCGCCTCCCCTGAGTCATTTATAAGTGACTTATAGAGCTAATAATGGCCTCATCCTTTTGTACCTTGGTACACAGCTTGTGTTCTGGAGTCTTTTATAGCTCAAATGAGCTGCTTCTGCTTATTTATTTCCCTCCTCATTCATTTTTAATGGTTATAAGAGACTCCCCCATTCTTCTTCTGACAGCAATGATTTAGGCAGGACTCATTAACATAACTTACGTTACTAAATATCGCCATTTATGCTGGCAGACCAAGGAAAACGTGTGCAGTGCTAAATCAGAAGAGATCCCATGAGCTTGCCAAGGTGGCAGGGCTGTGTTTGAAGTGTATGTTATAAATGGAGAGTGCTTGTATAGGGGAAGGATCACTTACAGAAGCATGGATCGGGGACAGTGTCCCAGAGTGTTTCCAAAATACAGATTTTATGTGGAAATATCAGAGACTTACTTTCCTAATTGGCCACCCTTGAAATGTCTAAACCAGAACTGCTCTAGGTACATCTTATTTTCAAAGACTTATTAGCTGTGACTTTGTAAGGGTTCCAACAGAATTACTGTAGCAGAGAAGCAGTTTCCTGCGAGGGTTTTACCGTTATCCCGTGGGAATTTAATAACTATAATGAGGTGGGGAAAGATTGTTACAGCTACTTCTGAGAGCTAACAGTGAAATGCTGGGTACCTCTTCTGGGAGTTATGATGTACGTTCCCCTTCCCCTCCCTCCCATTAGATCTTTGGATTCTATTCAGCCCAAACCTAGCACGGAGTTTATGGGACCAAAGGAATAGTCAGCCACACAAATTTGTATTTACCATAGACAGTTTCTGCAAAAGGCAAATGGGAAAAGCAGTAAAATCCTATTACGAAAAGGATGGGAACAATTGGGAGGCAGGAGGTCAGTGTGATAGGGATCACATGTGATTTGTGAGGGGCCTTATTGCTTCTTTCCATGTTTTTTCCAGGCTGGCTGAAGTCCTGCTAGTACAAGGCTTCAAAGAGCTTAGTATTTTCTTCCACAGAGTCTTGCAAACTGTGAAATAAAATAAGAGAAATTAACAAAAACTGATCTCCCTTGCTTGTGATCACACCTGAAGAGCATACAGAATATGGGGTGTTTTGAAGGAGGGTGCTGGCTTCTTTTCAAATAACACAACCAGGCTTTTTAAATAAACATAAAAAAGAACTGCCTTGGACCAGCAGTATCCCCCTCCTTTTCTGGTCAATATTTGCTTGCCGAGGAAAGAGTCCTGTGTTAAAGTGACACAGCACCGTCACTTTCACAGTTGCAAGGCTACCAGCTGAATTTGGGGCACAGTTTTGGGGTACCCAATGTACAGAGCTGCACATGGGGCTGAGGAATGTGTATTTACAGCGAGGATTCTGTGGTAGGAAGCAGCAGTGACTTAACTCTATTCCCATTTCTGACAATAGGACTGGGGGTTTGAATTAAATGTAATGCTGAGCGCATTTGAAATATTCCACTCTGTGCATTTTGTAGCACTGATGATTGAACTCGACATCCAGCTTGCCAGAAGCCACGTGTTTGGTATGTACACAGCGCACTTAGAAATCTAATTCCTAATTCTGTGCTGTGCTGGCAATAAGGGACCTCTGACCTCTGCTGCCCTGGCGCACGGAGATTAGATACGTGTGTGTGACTCGGAGGAAGCTGAGTTGTTCACTGATGCAAGAAAAAGAGGTGGAGCTGCAGGAGCCAAATGAAACCCGAAGCACTTTTGTAACCTACCAAGTCCGTGCCCAAAAAAGCCATTCAAACCCCAGTTCCCTCAAGAGATAAAAGTCCCGTGTATTGAGAGAATTTCTGGACCATCTTGTGAGCACTAAGTACAGCCTTCCTTAATTAATGGAAGGCAGCTCAGCGTAGTTGTGTGAAAAGCTCCTGTGACACAAAGCCCAGAAAGGCTTTAGCAAGGGAGCACAGCACCAGAAGGGTTTAATGGCATTATAATGTCCTTGAATTACAGCGGCCACAACGCAGCGAGATGTATTCTAGCAGTACGTTAGCAGTAAAAGAAAATCTACTCGTCCTCTCTCGAGCCCTTGTCACCTTTACTGAAAACTGGAGTCACCATCCCTGAGATATCAAAACTCAAAGGCAGGAGGAAAGGAAAAGGAGATATGGGTGGGAGACCCCTGATTTTGGAAAGAAAACAAATTGGTTTTCCCTGCAAATCGCACACCTTGCTCCAGCCCCTTTGTAGTTCCAATTGCATTTTATAATGTGTTTAATAGTTTTCTGAAATCTGTCTGTTTTGGGATGAAGCTTTTTCCAACCTCATTATTCCCTTAGTAACTAACTGTCAGGAAGCTGTTTGTTGATTTAGTACAGACCCTCTTGTTTGTTCGCACACGCGTGCACACATATCCGAGGGTATGTGCGGTCGCTCCGTTCATGTGTTTAATAAACTTGAACCACAGCCATTTCTGTTGTGTGTGGCGAGGCGTGTAAAGCAGGAACTGTAGTACAGGAAGGAGGGTTGGTAGTTAAAGGCTGTTTATATGAATTAACGCTAAAGAAAAGGATCTGCTTGACAGACTGGGGAATTGAAATCCGTTACAGATTGAAAAGGAGACATGCAGGTTCAGAAAAGGCAGTAGCAGCAGAAGCTTCTCTTCTGCCCCCATCAACATTAACGTGGAGAAGCCATGCGAGGGGGGACCTGGTTGCTCCCTCCGCCTGTGTCAGCTGCAGGGACTGCCCGGAGGCTGCCAGCTGCTGAGCTGCATTTGACGGGTCTTTGCTCATGTGCATATTTGTCCTGCAGAGGCTCAGCTGACTCCCATCAAACACCTTTCACAAAATATTTACTCATTTCCAACAAACAGCTTAGAAAATCTCAAAAGAGACAGAGAAGCTCGATTTTTCTTCTTTCTCTACATCTTTTTAGTCTTTCTCTTGTGCTGGAAGATGAATGGTTCGGATGTGTCTGCAGTAACACGGGCATGGCTAATCTGCCTTCCTATTGATGGCCTGTTTCAGAATGTCCTGGCCTGATTTATGAAAATGTACTGTATTTTGCACCATGTTTTGATGTTGCTCTGTTAGGACTGCATGCAAGCTGCAGCAGAACAGTGATGCTTATTCATTCAAACAGTGAAGGGCTGGCTGGGAACTGAATGAGCTCATAGTTGTCGCCGCCTTCACTTACAGAAAGGGAAACAGGAGAAAGCAGGTATCCGAAGCCTAGTCATTCTTTTCTTGACCATCAGTTTGTTTTATAAATCATAATCTTGAAAGCACAAGGTCATGGTATTTATTTAATCATTCATATAGCAGGTTTTTAGGGATGGATTCTTATTTTAACTCTTCTTTCTGTAATGACCGCTGATAAAGTTGGAACTGAGGTCTGTTTGCCTGCCAAATTTTCTTTCTTTTGCTATTGCTTGAGCATTAATGAATTTAAAATCTGAGAGTCTGATTCCCATCTCTTACTAGCATAATTCAGCAGTTACCTCTATTGCCTGGGAGAGTCTCAGCCTTGTTCCAGCCCCTGTGTGCTGAACTGCTCTTCACACACACAGAGATCAATAAAAACAACAGCAAAATTCCACCTGTGCTATCTAGGTGTGCTTCAAAGGCCACTGCTCAGACAGGGAAACCGTATCCTGGTGGAAGGATGTTTGGCAGGTCGCCTGCTAGAAGCCCTGTTGCAAGTGCAGAGCAGAGGACATGCGGGGGAGGCAGGAGGGGTCTGCTGGGGAGCAGCGCTTCAGGGGCTCAGCGCTCTGCTCTGCAGAGGACACTGCGATGGTTTGGAAGCATCCCTCAACTATGATTTCTGTGCTGCAAGGCACAGAAGTTTACCTGTTACCTTAAATCACTAGGAGATGGTTTCAGTCCTAGGTTGATCACCTGTGAAGACGTTTAATTGCCTAATGTGTTAATTAGCTAAGATTCACGAATATGAGGTGTTGCTATCTGGAAGCAGAGGTGGTGAGGAAGTCACCCTGAAAACTATTACCTGGCCCGGTGCCCTACTAAAGAAAATCCTTGTCTTCAGGCCATTTCCTTGTACATGTGGTCCAGCCTGCAGAGCACAGACAAGTGAAAGACCTCAGGGCAATCAGCTCCCAGGGGGAATGTTTTCCTTGGGGCCACCTTGTCTTCAGCTTTGATCTGTTGCCTCTCAGGTGGAAACCAGCACTTTGAGAGACTGCCCAGTTTTTCTTCTCGCTGTCATCTCGGGGAAAAGAGGAAAGGTAGAAAGCAGCAGACGGAGCTTATTAGCGCATAGGAGAGTTGTCTGGTTTGAGAACAGCACTTAAAATACAAAAAGGCAACAGGGATAAGTGCAGTACCAGCAAGGAATAGACGGATTCCACTTACAGAAGCAAAGTACCCCATGGGGCAGGAGAAGGAGCACACGTACCAGGCACTGCCTGAAGGCCTTCTGACTTCCCGCCTGTCGGACTGGCTATTAGATGTTGCAGGTTGTAAGTATGATGTAGTTCTTGCCCTGAAAATATTACACTTACATTAGCGAGCCTTCTGCAAGGATGCAAAAATAACATTTTCTCTCTCGCTGCTGCCCAGGCACGCCGCTCCCAGAAGGGGAATGTGCTTATGCCTCCAGCTTTCTTTATAGCCATTTCTGCAGGCTCACATGAAGCTTTTCCTGGAGTTTTGCAGAGTCTCATCTTTCTCAGCTTAGGCCAGCTTGGATCAGCACTATAATGAAGTGGGTATTACATTAGTGACACAGGACCCAGCCAGAGCCAGGACTCATCTGTGCTCAGATGCCTGCTGTGAGGTCCTTCCCTTGCATTGCATACTCCCATGCTTTGAGGCTTTTTTGACAGCAACTAGGTTTTCTTGCTGTGCAGCACAATGCGATTGGATCCTGACAGGAGCCGTTAAGAGCTAGCGTAAAACATGCTAACATGAGAATATGCCGAAAAACATAATTCTGCTTGTAAATAAATGCCTTTTTTTTCTGCTGAAACCAATGGCAACTATAAGATTTTGGCCTTAAAACAGACATCGCTTGCAAGGCAGGCATTGCAAGAGTCGTGATAACCTTTTTTGATACGTTACCTAGGCTCAGACGAGCAAGGATGGAAATGGATTTGCTATGGATCTGTCTGTAAGGGGGGTTTTTGTTTAAAGATAATAATATTAGGAATGCAAACTATCCTACAAAAGCTGGTGATATTTAAATACGATTTAAATTCATTTAGCATTTAAACAGAAAAGTAGAAAATGGTATTAAATTCAGATAAGGATGAGGCTGCATTCTGGAGTCAGAAATATTAAATACATCTACAGAATACAATAGAAGGTCTGGCTGGTAATGGATTGTGAAAAGAGTTCAGGGTTTTAATAGATCATTCCTTCAGATCATCAGCACGGTAAAGTGGTAGTTAATAAATTATTTGACATGTACGTTTACTCATATATTTTAACTAGCTGTAATGAACAGGTCCCGTCAGCTCACCTAGATCCTCGCAATAGCTGCTAAATAGCTTGAGTGAGATTTAGTAACTCTCAGCAATATTGATGTCCAGAGCTGCAGGTAATAAATAAAGTGACATCAGGACTAGCTTGAGCTGAGCATTGTGTAAGACCTTTGTCAGGCTTGCAGCAGAGATGAAGCTGTTTGGCCCCAATGAACACCACTGGGCATCAGTGAGCTCTTCCCTGTGATTAGTTTTTGGTTGATGTGACCACCCCATGCCCTGGCACCTCTAACAGGACTCCTGAAGAACCTTTTGTCCCAATTTGGGGTTGACTAGAGAAATTTGTCCCCTCCTTAGTTCTGTATACTGGCAGTTACCTGTTCCTCCCCGCAGGTATGCAGCATTCCTCGGGCTGCACACAGAGGAGGAGGATAGCAGAGTCTGCCTGAGCTTTGGGGAGAGGACGAGAATCCTCTTTCAGTGCCGTCATACTAGGACTATCCTAGTGTCGGAGTGGGAATGAAGGACAGAAAGAAACTGTTCTTTTATCGTAGATTATACTGGAAATGTTTATAGCAGAAAAAGCCTGCCTGTTAAAATGATGCCAAATTATACAGGCTATTAAGGGCACACCAGGCACCTTTCTTGTTATTCCTAGTTGTCCTCTGAACTTGGAGCTAGTTTAAATCTATATCCTTTCTCTTCCTCCCACTCACTTTCCCAGCATGTGGTGTACTTTATAATTTGTGAAGAGGCTCATTAATTTTTTTTTTCTTTCTCCTTTTTTCAGGTTTCTGACAGATGTGACTATGTCTTTGTCAATGGGAAGGAAATGAAAGGCAAAGTGAATGTTATAGTTAATTTTACTTACCAACATCTGAGTGCCCCTTTGGAAATGACAGTCTGGGTTCCTCGTCTCCCGCTGCAGATCGAGGTCTCTGACACAGAACTAAATCAGATCAAGGGGTGGAGAGTCCCCATCATCTCTAATAAGAGGTAGGTTTCATTAGAGGATGTTCATTCTGGGCTGTGCACTTGCCAAAGACCTGTCAGGGCCAGTGGATCTGAACATGCTCATTTGGCCTTAATGCAATTCCAGTGTAAATTTGAAGGTCACTAGACATTTATTCAATAGGCTTCTGCACTGGACTTATGAGGGAAATGGAAACTGCAGGTTGCATGATCCTACATTGGAAATCAATTTCCTTTTATAGCACTAGTGACTGAGATGGAAAGAGCCAATTGGTCAAGTTAGGCAGGATCGGTCATGGGGGCAGCAGGAAGACACCGACAAGGACCAGCTCTGGCAAGGCCGGTCAGGCTCCAGCCTGGTTCCCAGGTCCTGCCAGATAATTTGTTCATTGTTAATGGTCACAATTAGTACATACTTGTTTCGTATCACTGTAGGGTCCAGTGGCACTGATCAGTGTCCCAAAGTCAGGACACTGATACGCTAAGGCTTTAAAGATATTGTCTGTGCCCACGGGCCAGTGGCATGTGAATGACGGGATAGAGGATGGATGTAGGCAGATCTGAACTGTTTGTATCTGCTGTCAGTGTTATTAAGAACCAGAAGAACAAATTGATAAAGTAGGTACTTGCTATTCCCACCTACCTATGAAGACATCATTTATCACTATGTTTCTGTTAGTATTGCAGCAAAGAGATGGGGATTTCGATAGAGATGCGATCTCAACCTGAATGCTACACAGAAATGGATGTGTATGTAGGTGCAGACAGGGGAGACTTCCATGGCAACACAAAGATGTTTATGGGACCATCCAGAAAGAGAAAAGTGTGAAGGTCCTGAAAGTAAGGACATGGAAAATAATGAGACCTATTTAGAGAGGACAATGTGGTAGTGAAGCTAGCAGGCCAGTTGGTGATTCTAGCAACTGCAGGCAGCCTGGAGTTCTCAGTTATGAACAAGGGAAACAGGATAAAAAAGGGGGAACCTGACTGATTTCAGAAATGCACTGAAGGAAGAAGCTTCAGCAGAGCAATGGAAGGGGCTAAAGGCCCCTTGTTCCAGCAACTAGGCTGCAGACTTATGTCAGCAATAGCTCTCCTGTTGCAAGCTCTCCCAGCAGCAGTTTAAATTATTTTTTTATTCTTGGTATCCTACCAGACCAGCCAGGGACAGTGATGATGAAGAAGAGGATGAACGTAAGGGAAGAGGCTGTGCCCTTCAGTACCAACATGCAATGGTGCGAGTCCTCACGCAGTTTGTAGCTGAAGCCTCAGACCCCGGTGGCCAGCTGAGCTATTTACTGGGTTCTGACTGGCAGATTGACATTACTGACCTGGTGAGTGACTTCATGCAGGTGGAGGAGCCAAGAATCGCTAAGTTACAGGATGGACAAGTTTTGATTGGGCAGGAGCTTGGAATGACGACAATTCAGGTAGGGAAAATTACTTACTTATTCCTTTTCCTCTGTTAACCCACCACCTTGGGAACTCAGGTACTGATGAGGTGTACAGCTGCTTCTTGCATTAGCAACAGAAATTGGAGCTATGAATTTTTGAATGGAGCAGAATTGCAGCAAGGACTGGAAGACACAGAAGAGATGGTTTTCCTCTTCTTATCTTGTGCCCCGAAGTAATGTAGATTGCAGTTTTAGTAAATGTAGTCCAACCTGTGTACTTGGAGGCTGTTTCTGATTATTTGTGTCTAAGGCTTTTTTTGAACCTGGAGCCAGTATAGGGGCTATCACAAGGCATGCAGCTGGTGAAACAGCTGAGTCTTCTCAAAGCCTGCATTGACAGAGCAAAGGGAGGGTAAAAATTAACTAGTGTTTGTTGAGGAACTGAGACTGGAATATAAGTCCCATGGGACCAAATCCCTGCACGCCTTGCAAGATCAAGGAGCGTGTTACAAAATATAAATGTTAGGGTGTATTTCAGAACACGTGCAAAGCAATAATAATAATTGGCACTTCTAGAACGATGTTAGAAGACTGACTGATTAGTGACAACTAAGCTGTGTTCTCCAGGGGTGCAGGTTTAGTTTCATCAGTTTCAGCCAATATGGCCAAGAATATGGCCTGTAAATACCATGTATATGTGGCTGTGCCTTAGTGTCCCCACTCTGAAGTAACTCACCTAAACCTATGCATCATGTTATTGGCAGCTTTTCAGATATAGTTCTTCCTGCTGTGCAGAGAAATAGTGGCCTAGCAAATGGGGTCCCAGAAGAAAAGAAAAGGGGGGGGGAAAAANAGAGAGAGAGAGAGAGATTAATCCAGTGGTACTACAAAGTAGAAAACTTGTTAACAAGCACTGGAACAGGAAAAAAAAATCTGGCTCTCCAAACAGGCTCATCATCCCAAACTGTCAAACCAGAAAACAACCACCACACCTGTCGATAACACAGGTTGTCAGGGCTGGAGAAATGGGATTTGAGATTTTTGACTTTCTGCAAAATCTGTAAAGATTTTCTGCATGACTTTCCAAAGCTCTGGGACTTACAATGCTCCAACAAATGCATATAAAACTGTGGAAAGAAAAATCCAAGGGAAAAAAGCTGAGAGCAAGTTATATTTAAAGAACACCTTTTATAAACTGCTTCAGAAATGCTCTGTACCCTATATGGATCATTAAATTCAACTTGCTTGCTAATGAGCATCTTTGGATGTCATGTATCAGTGCACTGACCTCCATGCACATTTTTTTAATGAAAACAAGTTTTCTCTGTCAATTTTGTATACAGTACTATGAGTGGTTATTGTAACAATGCATTAGCCCTTCTTTCTATAGGATAGAATTAAATGCTATTTATTTGATGGGTTTTATATAAATCTACAGATTGCATTATATACATGCTACCTAAACCCACGGTCATTAATAAAATAATTGCATTTCACATAAAGATTATATTTACAAATAGTTACTACATCTGAAACAGATGTGGTTAGCATGTCACAGAGGTGAATGGCATAGCTGATTACAATTACATTAGTAAAAGATGTTATAAGCACCCTATTATTGCAGAAGAGTTATAAAATGTGACTAGCCATTTTTTAATCGTATTTTAATAGTGTCTGTCTGCTAAGAGTAATTCTGCCCATTAACATAATTATCACTTCTCTGTATTACAGTAGCCCCATGTAGCTATTTTGCTTGGTGCTCTGCAAAATGGCTGTTGCTAACTTTGATTTTTTCTTTTCAGATATTGTCCCCCCTTTCAGATGCTATCTTGGCCGAGAAGACAGTGACAGTTCTGGATGAGAAGGTGACAATAACTGACCTGGGAGTGCAGCTGGTGACTGGATTGTCACTCTCTCTGCAGCTCAGCCCAGGAAGCAATAAGGCTATCTTTGCTACAGCAGTAGCACAAGAGCTGCTCCAGTCTCCAAAGCAGGTACTATTGCCCACGTGCACTGGGTTGTGGAAGGACGCTGCTCTGATTCACTATTCCTGACATTACAAGCTGATGGAATCAAGCAGATTTTTATCAATAATATGCTAATAAAACATTTTCCTTATGGGCACTTTTTTTCTGAAGGCCACCAGGTGCCCTAACAGAAAAACAAAGATCTCAGAAAAATGGCACTATGTCTAAACAACCCCAGTCAACAAACAGGCATACCCCATCTGTCATGGCTGCATCCCATAAATAACACATGCAACTCAATGATGTGTCATAATTAAGCAACAGAAGTCCCTTTGCACACATGCACACACACACACCCTTTCTGTCCCAGGCAGCACCTACTAGGTCACAGGACATATTGCCAGCTAGGTTGCCAAGTTCAACCTTCCACAGGTACCCAAATCAACCCTTTAAATCCATCTTTAAATGAGAAAGTGTTTTGTATCGTGCCAAACTCTTCTTCCTTTAGTTACTTTCTGTGACCATTTTAAGAAGTTGGGGAACATCCCTTTCATCCTGATTCATTATTAGAATATGAATCAGCATCATTGACTCATTTCCCGATTCATGATTTCATAAACCAATTTTTCCCCCTGTTATTCTTATATGTTAGGGAACCAACAGTTACCAAGGGCTTTTGGACTTTGCCATGTCCCCATCAGTCCATGCTTGATATTTGTCCTTGTGCTTCTGTCTGCATTTGAAATTTAAACTCTTTTTTCAACCCAAATCCATCAGACTGGGACTTACATCAAGGATGCACTGGGCTCTCAACGCTTAAACATGTTCTGAGCTTTAAAGGTAAATGATCATGACGTGCACGTTTGAAATCTGGCCAACTGTTGAGACGTTTAATTCATCATAGGGTCTTATCCTTGGGACACAGGATGAGAAATAATGCAGAACTTCTGTCTTTATAGGGTGATAAAAATCAGGCTCCCATAGTCTTCCAGGAGTTAAGAAATCAATGCCAGGCAGCTAGAAATAAGGCCAGTGAGCTAATCCATTGCTGACATGGGGAGTTAAACAAACTACCTTGAAATCAGTCCAAAAGCTGGGGCTGATGGCATTTAGTCCTAGTATGCTGCCCAGCACTGACATTTCAGTTCCCAGAAATGGAGTCTAGATGAGTCCCTCTGTGGATGCAGGGGTACAGTCAGAACAACATTGGATCGGTATTAAACCAGCGAGGAAGATGTACGCCTTCCAGCCTTCAAGGACTGACTCCATTTTGAAAGGCATCTGATTCCTTCCTTTGCTTAGTACATGATTTTCAGAGCACAATCCCTATAAGCAAAGCAATGCAAAATTATTAAATGATTATGCAGGTTTAAGCAACACAGTGGGAGGATGAGAGTTGATGACATAAATTCTATGCGGCCTTCAAGAAACATCCAAAGATTAATAAACGCAAAGCCGGGATTTATGACAGTGTCAGCAAAGTCTTAGGGCTCTGTCCTGAAATAGAGACAGAAGCAAATCTCCCACCGAAGCATGGGGATCTTTATGGCTGTAAGGATTTCAGAATCAGGCCAGTAGATTATGTATGATACAATCCCAAAAGGCTGGAGGCTTATTCTCTGTGATCTGAACAGGTGAACGAATATGTGCTAGAAACAGTTTAAAAGATCATCATATATATTTATTCTCTGTATATATGTTGAGATAGAATGTAAATACCACCTGTTTAAAAAACTGCTTATTTAAAAAACAAGACTTTTATAATCACGCTTTCCACAAGTATGGTTATTAATCTGTTGGTTGGGTGTTTTCCTGTCTCTCAGGCTCTCTCTCAGAGCAGGATGATCCCAACCCTTGCCAGACAAGAACTCACCTCATTTTAGACACCAAAGAATCCACTCACCAAGCCAGGAGTCTTTCTGATGTGGATTCTCCAGTGCCTAATAAGGTGCAAATATCCCAGCCAAAACAGAGCAAGTCAGGCCATCAGAAGCAGGAATGAGGTTCCAGGAGAGCAATCTGAATTTTGTCTATAAATGATTGATGTGTGAATGCCAAGATTTTTTTCAGGTAGCACAACAATTTTCAACAGCCGTTTGAGAGTCCTTAGAGGACCTGATTTTTGGAAATGGGGGAGCACATGTTTTCTGAAATCTAAGAATATTTTAAAATATTTCAAGTTAGAAACCAAAAGTCAAGGTTCCCAGGAATGCTGCACCAGTACACATGTGCAAGTACAGAATTAGTACTCAGGTCTCATCCATTTACATTCAGTAAGCCTCCGTGCACTCTGAAGTATATGATCTGCATTGCTGTGACACGAGATTAAACTTCATTATTGTCTTGCTTTTAATTGCTAACAAGCATGAAAATTACCCTGGCCATTTCCTAAAGAAGCAACTGATCGGTTTCCTCTGCTTATAAAAAACGCTTATTTTATTTGAGAGACAAAAATCAAGGACTGAATGTATGGAGCCGTGTATGGACCTACTTGCTATATTAGGTATTTTTTAACATGTGTTGTGTGTAACAACAGGAGACTTTGTATTTTAAGCAGTTTAGAAATAATGTAATTTTTTTTTCATTTAAATATACAACAGTAAATGATCTCAGTCACTGGTAATGCTTTCTGACATGCAATTTATTATGGTGCTGAAGTAGATTGTGTAGAGCCCAGGGGATATAGCTCCTTTAAGCACCTTTGGGGAAACAAATCTTATTATCAATGAGTATTTTAAACTAGTATTTCTCTTCACATCTTGGCAAGTTATTAATTTTATTGCTCTCCCTTTTTATTTCTTTTCTGGTTATAAATGGTATATGGATCTTGTGAGGAGGAGGAGGGAATAGACTAGGACAGAACACATTTCCCTCAATGTTTATTCTGAGTGTGCGTACATTTGTTTTATATATTACAGGAAGCAGCCATCAGTTGCTGGATCCAGTTCAGTGATGGATCTGTCATGCCCCTGGATATTTATGACTCCAAAGACTTCTCCTTGTCAGCTACATCTCTGGATGAGAAGGTGGTCTCCATTCACCATGACCCCAAATTCAAGTGGCCTGTGATTGCTGCTGAGACAGAAGGCCAGGGAACACTGGTGAAGGTAGAGATGGTGATCAGTGAATCGTGCCAGAAATCCAAAAGAAAGAGCATCCTAGCTGTTGGAAGTGGTAGCATTAAAGTCAAGTTTGGACAGAGTGATGCCAACCCTAATATCAGTGACAGTAAACACAGGGGTGCTGGTGTCCACCTAGAAAATCGTGCTAGTGACCGGCGTCATAAAACCAGTCTGCAGGAAAGAGCTGGGCTAGATGGCCAGTATTACAGCTCCTCAGTGGGCCACGAGCAAGGCAAAGGGACCACCACTCAAAGGTCTATTTTAAGTAAAAAAGAAGACAGAGAAAGCCTCCTGGAGGATGACAGTCATCTGCAGAACATCCCAATAGACTTCACAAGCTTCCCTGCACAGGTGGATCTGCCAAGAAACAATGGAGACTTGGAAGAGAATGACCTAGTCCAGACTCCTAGAGGACTCAGCGATCTGGAGATAGGAATGTATGCTCTTCTGGGAGTCTTTTGCCTGGCAATTCTGGTCTTCCTTATCAATTGTGTCACTTTTGCTTTGAAGTACAGAAACAAACAAGTTCCCTTTGAAGAGCAAGAAGGCATGAGCCACTCTCATGACTGGGTTGGGCTGAGCAACAGGACAGAACTTCTGGAGAATCACATAAATTTCTCATCCCAACAAGATGAACATATCACAGCCATTGACAGAGGAGTGGACTATGAAGAGAGCAAATATCTCCTCAACACAAATGCTGCCAAAAATATTAATGGACAGTCTTTCAGGTCTACTGAGTCCACATTCACTGAAGGGAAAGAACAGAAAAGTGAACCAACTACTTCTCCTACCTCTAAGAGGAAACGGGTTAAATTCACCACCTTTACCACCATCTCCTCTGATGATGGGTGTCCAACTGTCAACTCAATCTTGATGAGTAGCGAGGATGACATTAAATGGGTCTGCCAGGATATGGACCTGGGGGAGTGCAAAGAACTTAAAAACTACATGGAGAGGTTACACGAAAGTGCGTAATGAGACACAAAAGACTCTTTTTTCGTTTTTTCCGTTTGTTCGTTTTTCACTCACCTTCTGCCTTTAATTTTGGGTAGTGGGGCAAAAAGTTGTATCGATAACAAGAATCAGCTGGTGGATAGTAACTCAACGGAGCCCCAAGAAGCCACCCAAAAGCAGCTGGGAGAGCAGAGATCCTGGACAGCTCTTAAAATTCAAGTCTTCTCTGTGCTCAGAGATGGAAGTGAGAGATGTGTGTGGGTTTTTGATGCATGGTAACATGAAAAAAAAACTTAGCAAAATAATACGGTCTTATTCTCTGAGTTTTCCAGGAAATCAATAAATATAACAAACTCCAGTGCAGTTTGGATATTACAAAGTTTGCACAGCTCTACTGTTCAATATTGCAAGCTTTGGTTAAAAGCAAAAAATTGGTCTCAGAATAAATAGATCCATGAAGAGAACATGCCATTCAAGCCACATGCAGAGAATATCCATCCAAGAACATTAACTTAAAGCTGACAAAAACCAACAGCATGAGCAAAGCAGCTCCCAGAGCTGAAAAGTCATGAGTTTCTGAAGAATCTCGAGGGGAAAAAGGAGTAACTGGGCTGTTTACAAACCAGCATGTTTGCCTCCCAAGCACTGAGAATGGATACACATATACAGTTAAAACTGAAACTCTCTTTTTAAGTAGATGCCAAGGTAATAAACTTTGCCAGCCAATTTTCAGTATTTCTTAATTTGTAAAATAGGAGAAGATATTATCTATACTGAGAATATCACTCATATAAAGGAAGGTCTGTTTTGGAAAGTTTGAGAGAACAAGCTATTTTTAGAAGCCCACTTTATTTGACTGTCCTGTTTCAAATTTGTATTCCCAGCCATTTCCCTGGAGTGCTCCCCATCTGGTATCCTGAGGGCACTTACTAGCACCAGTCAACTTTGGAAGCATGTGGTTTCTTCCTTCCCTTCCATGCACACTTGCTTCTCCATAGTGTGCTCTTGCCAAGCACAGACACTGTTGGTACCACGCAGGTACTTCCTTTACATGCTGTCATTTACCAAAGTTGGCCACTCTCTCTTGGGTAAGTGTAACTTGTGCTGAACTCAGACACCAACAGCAACTGCCTCTCTGTCCATCCCCTTCCCTGGGAGAGGTCAGGTTGTTCAGTTCCTTCTGCTCATGCTTCTTAGACCCCTGCTCAGCACATTTAGAGGGCACTTGCAGGTCACAGAGAAGTGCTGCACATTCAACGCTGAAACCTGAACAGCTAGACTCAGTAGATAACATTTGTTTCTCCCAGAGGCGATGATTATCTTTTGTTTTCCTCTGATAAGGATGTACATATGGTAGGATTTCAGTGATTACCCTTTGAATCTGATGTGCCCTCCAGCCCTAAAACCATGACATTTTTTGTGAGGTCCAAAAGCAGTCTCCAATGACCAGTGGCAAAGTGCCAAAGCACTAACAAAAATCCAGCTTATATTTCAAGTTTTCCTTTATTTTCCAGAGTGAGTCCTTGCCCTCCTTTTATTATTAAGTCTTTTTCTGTCATTGAATCTAGGTTGCTCAGTTTAATACACACCCGCCCTCCCACAAACACTTAGATTGAATCCCTCTATATTTAGAATGTACTGTAGATTGTAAGAATGTAATATATATATATATTTATAAACATGCCAACTGTGAATAAAATTTGCATTTTAGTGGCTTCATCTTTTTTCCTACTCTGAACGCCTCTTCCCTTTCACTGTCAGAACGTTTACCCTAAAAGAGACTGGCAGCAATATGGAGACTTGTCCTTTGATGAAACGGTGAATTAAGGCTCCTGGCACAATCTCGTCACAAAGTTTTACATTGTGCAATGTTGGGGGGAGAAGAGAAAACATCAACAACATGTTATGCTACAAATGTATTTGCACCAAGTCACCCTTCCAAGGTTTGAAATTATTTGTAAATAAATCCACGTGCATATTTCTAGCCTGAAAGCCTGATATGTGAGTTTCTGATTTTGGTGCTATTGGGAAGATCCACATTTGGCTAAATGCCTTTGAAGACAATTTTTTAAAAGTAAGTTGGTGTAAATAGGACAAATGTGCCCACAACTTTGGAGATCAATACATGTACATCAGATGGTCTTTGCTTTCTTTCAGCACCTCTCATCAAGGCCTGGATTACTCAGTCCTATGCAAGCTCAAGGACAAAGTGCAACGGCGAGGACAGCACAGTGCAGGGCCCAGACTAGCTCTGGATGAGCGCTCAGGTGAGGGAAGCAGCCTTGGTGCAAAACACTGCAGCCTCCCAGCAGGTTCAGCAGTGTTCTAGCCTTGCCGCCAGTTCTGGAGCTACTTTGGGTGCTTTTTACACATCACTACACTGCATCCACAGAGATTTACCCTTCGTGATGTGGAGGTCAAGGGGAAAGTGGCCAAATCTCAGCTAGCAGTCTGTGCAGATCAGATGCGTGCATGCATGCAAGGTTGCCTTGCAAAAGCATCACTGCATCGCCAGTCTTTCTCCTTTGGAAAGAGCAGGTACAAGCCACGCTGGGAGCAGGCTGTCAGAATCGCTTTACCAATGAACTGCTATGGTAAATCCAGATTTCTGTGTTAGCTGCCTTTGGGGAACATGAAGAACTAACAGCAAGTTTATCTGGTAGCACAAACCACTGAAATGTTCTCCTAGGACAAAACAGCCGCCGGCTACAATGCTAAGGACACTGACATTCAGATTTATGCCTTTCTGCTTGCTCAGAGGTCCCTGCTGTCTCTAACAGCTGTAGCTTGCTATTATCCATAGGGCAATACTATAAATAATACCTAGTATTTAGAGTGCTCTTTGTCCATAGATCTCAAAGTACTCTGAGCAAGGTGGATTCCTTATTGACATGGAGAACACCAAGGTTAAGTGATTTGCCCAAAGTAACATAGGAAATGTATGGCAAAACCAGAAAAAGATGTCAGTCCCTCCCACACCCTTTAATGTATTACAGTCACTGGGCAGGATCCTGAGCTCTGCTCTGGGAGAAGCCAGAGTGGATTGTGGCCATCTGTATGCAAGCAAACACTCTTAATTAATCTGCTAATAGCAGAATAAATCAACTTCCCATAGAGATTTTTGTATGTATCTATCTGCTCGGGTGTGTGTGTTTGTGTATATTCACTTTTCTCACAGCACAGGGCCCAGACTTTTAAGTGAGAGCTTCTGCACTGTGGAGCATCTCAAGAGGAAAAGCTTGTGTTTCAGGCAATCACATGAGAATCCCATTTGGCAAATGAAGGGGGCTAAATTCTGTTCCCCATCATAAAAGCAGTGATGGTGTTTAGATGCTGCATACACATAATATTTTGCAGCTGTCGCTCCCACTAGCAATCTCTTAAGCCTGAAAAAAAGCCCAGCTGATAGCAAGCAGTCTCCTGTGAGTGTTATTAAGTACTTTTTTTTTTTTCCCCAGTTGCCTCCTTATTTTCACGTTTGAGTCTCTTTTTATGTGAGTAGCTACAGTGATAGACTGATACAGACATGTTAACAAAAGAAAATGTGTCTTATGCAGTTTGGCTTTTTTTAGACACTTCCTGTATAAATACAATGAGTAGAAACTTGATGGTCCTATAAATCAGGTAAGCTGGTTCTTTACTGTCTTCCTTCTTTTTAAAGGCTTCTCCTTCAGCAGTCTTAAATATATAGTGGTTTGGACCAAGCTGAGCTGCATTAATACACCAGTGAATTCAAATTCTGAGCAATGCAGCTAAATAATTGGTTTGGAACAAGAGTTCTATGGAGGTAAGTGACTTGAAAAACCGGAATAGGTATTAAATCGATGTGCAGCCTGCACTAAGTAGCTCTAGAAACTACTTTCACAGCTCGTTTCCATAATGAATGAGATGTAAATGAAATGAGCACACTGGAGACACTTTAGCTCCGCTCTCTGTGCGTTCAGCTTCTCTAAGACTGCCTGCGCTCAGTCCCCTGTGGTCTGTGGGGCTGCTGCTTTGCGGAAGGTCCTTAGCGAGAGCTAAAGGACTCATGTACTACAACTTAGAAGAGTCTTTCACATGTGTCACTTAGGAGAGAGTGTCGGTTGGACTAACGTATGTATTGATCAAGCAAAGTCCAGTAAGCATCACTGAGGAATTAACTCAGGCAAGGAGCTATCAATGCCAAATGTTGCGTTTAGAAAATTCCTCAAGTATTTTAAAAAAACTCTCAGAGATTAATTTATTTAGTCCTTGAAAGTCTGGGAACTCTGTCACATATTTCTATATGTTTATTGTAGTACCATATCCTATTCATGCACAGCGTTAGAGCACTGCGGTGACACACCTTATTGCTTATTTTATATGGTAGGCATTGTACTATCAGTTCTATATTACTACCAGCCGATACTACCAGGAGCACACAAGATAATGTACCTGTTTGAAGTAGGAGAGGCTTGTGTCCTGCAGGGGAGTTACATGGTGCCAACGTGAGCTCCCCACACAGGGGTAGCAGGACCAACCATTCTTCACTGCCATGTCTGGCCCCAGAACGAGCTGCCTCCTGGGGATGGGCAGGAGACCAAGAGAGCTCTAAAACATGTTAGGATATCACTTGTAGGGTGCTGAGGAGATAGGATTTGTTTTCTGCTTCCAGTTCATTTGTCACTGTTTGAAAACTCACAGAAGGGGCTGCTGATGCACTTAGCACCAGGCATATGTTTAAGCACCTTTCTGAATATTTGGTCTCCCACAGCCATCATCTTCCTCATGCATAAAGAATGCCTCTTTCTTGTGGAATTAGTGAGTATTATTGTGCTGTTTGGCTTCTTGGTGAAAGGTTTGATAGATGAAGTTCAAAAGTGGCAGCAATAAGGGCCTGAGAAGAGCAGAGTGCCTGGTACATGGTGCCCGTAGTCAGGAGTGTTAGAAGGGCCAAGGTTACGTGAGTCAAGCAAGTATGCCCGAAACTGGATCATTTTCTACCTTTTTGCTGATTTGATATGAAGACCTCTGTCAACAAATCCTTCGTTATGCAGGCTTCCTGCTCCGTCTCTGTGAGGAACACCAAATTAAGCAGCCCACATATGTAATATTAATGGCTGGAGAAGCAGCACTGCTACTCTGTTTGTATGTACTGCCAATGCTCATTAAGAAATTCCTGTCACATTATAAAGATGGCTGGTAGATTATATTCGACAAGTTCCTGCATCTACCTCCTTAAAACAGCCCCCGGAGCCTGGAGGGACACGTTCAGTACTGAACCACGTTTGTTTGCACCATCTACCAGAACTCACTTCCTCCTTGTTTCGGTGGGTGCAAATGAGGCCGCCTGTTGCATTTTTCCCTTCTGCAATTACGGACGCTTCTCTGACCCTGGCTGATGCTGTGCCGGCACACTGACAGTGGCTGCGTATTAGCTATTTGGTACCTGAATTCTGTGACACCTGACAGAACTCAAACCAATATTACCAGCACCAGAAAGCTGCAGCTTTGAAGTGTAATAGGGACTTTGCTTATTCATGTTCAGACCTTTGTTCCTAATAATTAAATTAGAGCTTCCTACAGTCAGTTAACATATTAATGACCTAAAAACTAATCCAAAGAGCTTCACTGCTCAGCCCTGATGATAGGAGGCTACAAAGATGACTAAGAGTCCCATTTTCAACATTTTACTGAGCTCAGTAAGCACAAATGAACAGAGTGGAGGAGAAATAAGGATAGGAGTGAGGGGGTTATACTCTCCATGAGCACTGTTTAGCTTAGCACACACTGGATGTATCCAGCCACCTTTAGCAGAAACATGGGTCCAGCGGTAGCTGCAGATTTTCACTGCGGTTTATCCCCCATCTGCTCCTGCATGTTTGCATCTCAGCCTGCTTATACAGAGGCTGGTGCCAGGGGCTGGTCCTGGGAGCCCCAGCTGCATCCCTCTGTGGCGATGCTCAGCAGCCAAGCACAGAGCAACCTCCTTTCAGTGAGCCATCAAAATCAGAAGTTCCTCTGAGCAGATCACCCCTCCTTCCACCCTTGTGCTATGCCATGAGGCCCCACTGCAGAACTGACAGGTATCACCGCCTACCTCTGCCTGTGTGAGCATTCAGGGTTGCCCAAGCTCTGAGGTATCTCACCGGGTATTAAGAGAAGTGTGGGCTTAACAGCAGGCACTAGACCAGTCCCCAGGAGCTTTAGTTCTTTGCCCAGCACTGATAATCCATGCGCCTCTGCTTTCTCTATTGCACCTTCTGGATTGTTTGCTTAGACTAAAATCTGCAGGACTGTGCCCTACCTGCACTGCTGCATGGCAGGGCCATGGTCTTTGGTAGAAGGCGATGTTGCTGCTGCCCTGGATGCATCCTGGGATGCTCCCTGACACAATAATCTGTGTCCACATGCTCTGCTCCTGGTGGGATTCTCCCACCAGCACGGATGCGTCTTACGCCTCCCTGTTTCTCCAGCAAATCCTTTGTCTGACTGACTGCGGACACCCATTTCCCATCCTGTTGTCATCAAGCCAAAGACCCAAATCGCTGTGCTCCTCTCTGCCATTAATAACTTTTTACAGCTTGCTTTTGTCAGCCTTCCCTCTCAGGCCTAATCAATAGCTTTGCTCTTAGCGTTTGGCATTCCCTTCTGTTCTGTAAGTCAGGATGCTAAGGTCAAATCACTCCCTTTTGTGTTTCTTCCTTAAATAAATAGTATCAGACTGCCATGTCTTAATGCAAAATATTTTGTAATATTGAAAAATTCTAAGTATTGATCAGATCTAGCTCTGTACCTAGCACTCTACACAGCCTTGACTGTAGCTTTAGTACCGCACTCAATACTGTGTCTTTTGCAAGACCAATTCACACAGCTGAAGACGCATTTTTGGCAGGCTGCGAGTGCAAGCTCAGAAAGATTTTTTTTCCTTACACCGCATAGCCCTCACACAATCATGCCAGTCCCTGAAGAGCAATGAGATTTTAATCAGCTCTTCTAGTTGTTTTGTCCCCAGTCTAGTACAGGGCCAGTGTCCCCCACTCCTAAAGCACCGATGGTGAGGGACTGTTATTGAAGAGGATGCTCTTCTAACCCAATTTTAATACAATTTGTGAGGCTACTGGGGATGATTGCTGCAAAGCAGCAGCAGAGAGGGAGGACAGACAGACAGACAAGCTGAGCACCGTTACTCAAATCAGGCCTTAAACCAGGGGGAATTTCAAGGTTTTGGAGCAAGAGCCATGCCAGAGCACAGAAAAATTTGTTAACAGCTAAATTATTCCGCTTTGTTGCTCCTCAAAAAATATCACCCTCACCTCCTTCGGAGTCACACCCTTACATCTTGAAAGCCTGGTTCAGCTTCTCACCCCCCCCAGCAACAGCTCGGGCTATAAACAGCCTCTCCTCCATTTGGGGTGTAGGCTTGGAAGCCCTGCAGGGGACAGAGAAAGAGAAAGCAGCAGGGAGGGGGAGAGAGGAGCAAAAGGGGACGTAGCTAAGCTGGGATGTGGGGGGGCATTTTGTAGCCTCACCTGTTGGGAAGGGGACCAGTAATAACCGCTACTATTTCTGGGCTTCATGAGCTGTAAACGGCCTGTCTGTGTACTGCAGAGTGCCCAGCCTACCCCTGAAAGCAGCCCCGAGCTGTGAGGAGTGGTGCAGTCTTTGGTAGGGTTTGCAGTGAGCCCAGTGTCCCCAGCCCAGCCTGGGAAGGGCCCAGGCTGTGCCTCACCTGCCTCCTGCCTGCATCTGCTGAGCCTGGGCTGGATTCAGGCTCCCACCAGCAGAGTAAGTGTCCTCGGTGAAAAGTTGCTGGTTTAATCACGAGCTCCCAATCTGCTACCCGAGAGGGCTGGTGCTTGGGCGTGTTTAATGCAGTTGCAAAGCACAAATCTCTGAGGGAAATGCCCCACTCATTAGTGTTATCTGCTGCTTTGGCTTTGGATGAAAGCAAAGGGTGGGAGATTATAATTTTCTATTATAAGGCAGCAGGAAGCCTTAAACGATACATATTCATGTATTTCTCTGTGTGTGTATATACACATATGTATGCCTTATGTATATGCAAAGTAGACTTATGCTGCCCTCGTTTCTAGCCTTAATTCATCATTTGCTTACTACAACTTCCCCATCCCCCATTTTAATATTTTCACTTACCGTACTTTGAAGATCTAGAAATAGCTTGTCAGATTGAGGCAGCTCTTGAGAAGTTTAATTTTCCTAATGCTTGTTGGAAATCCCCTTTCTGAATCTGCAGGAATATTAAGGTTCTTAGCATGAGCTGTGCAGAGAGAGAATTTGCAAGTAAAGCTGTCAATGAATTGCAGTTGGGTTAGGAGAGCCTTGATGGACAGCACTGATGGGTGCAGGATCTGTCTCCCAAGGAGAGAAGGATGCTTGCTGAACCTGCTGTGGGTGGCAGAGCTGGGAGGGGGCAGGTACGTGCCAACCACTTGTTTTCTCTCTGCCAGCCCTACAGGGAACATAGGTAGTCAGACAAAATTAGAGCAGAGGCACACGGAGCGTTTACAAGCAAAGGTAACAGTTGTAATAGCTTTTGCTGCTGATTCCCCACCTGGATTTCTAATGTCACTGTTTCTGGCTGTCACAGCTGGTAGGAACTTGTTGCGCCCTGACTCCTGGTTGCTGGCAGTGCCATGCTCCTGCGATGGTGGCCTCTGCAGAAAGGTGTTGCTGTGTTACTGGCTGTGCCCCTGCACCTAAGCGGGAACAGCTGGGAAGCCTCTGACAGTGCCAATGTTGGCAGGTGAAGGGACAGGGCAAAAGAAGCTTGAACGAAAGCTTTATTGACAGCACTGTGTGTTACCTGAGTGTTCAATGCCATTCCTGGAAAGGTAGTACTAGTGTGAAGGATTCTTCATAGAGAGAGGAGAAATAAAAAGGTATTTTGTAAATAGCCAGAGAATAGTAAGTGTCCCCTAGCTATTGACAGCGACAGGAAAGCACAGTAATTTGAGAATAGGTAACCTGTCAATGTCTGAATCCTTGTGCTTGGTTCTGTGTCCAAATAATGGTCCCTATCTGACAACTGCACAATTGTTCCCCGGATTGTTCTCCCTGTGTCATCAAGGGGACATGAATAAGCAGCCACATTTGCAAAAGCAGGGCCCTAGCAAGGACTCCTGCTTCCATGCCAAGCTCTGAGGTCTCTGCTGAGTGCAGCTGTGAGTGCTGGCAAACGCAGAAGGCCCGCTGAACCGAACCCACTGTAGGTTCAGGGCTGAAGATAAGGCCAGTTTTATCTGCTGCTGGAGCTGGGCCTGGACCAGACCGCAGATCGGAGCTTTGCAGCAGCAGGCCCGAGCGTTCTGGCTCGGGGCCATTTCTATTGCGTGCTATTGCATATATTTTTAATAAAAGGCAGATAATTTGTGAGTGGAAGTGCCAAATGAGTGTCTTCCTCCTAGTGGGAGGCCAGCAGCTCTGCTTGCTGATGGCTGTCGTCAAGCTACTCAAAACACACGATGGGCTCGCACAGGAGTTCAAAGATGCAGGCACGCGACCAGCCCATTTTCCTCCATCCTAAGCAGAAGCAAAATAGTTAAGTGAGATCAGAAAGGCTGATAATTCTCCTCCTCCTCTTTTACCACCTGCTATTTTCTTCCTGAGTATCTAGACTCAAAGTAGTACTGAAATTAAATATAGCAATTCAGGCTGCCCATTGTTCCCTGCTCTGTAATGTGGCAGAGTGGCACCTTTGTATTCATCCATCCATCCCCATCTCCTCAGATGTGCTGCTCACACAATAGTTATTGTTGTAGAAGGGACCTGGAATGAGCTCTTGCATTATTCACTTCATTTATTTTGATACAATATTTGGAGCCACTTCATTAAATTCTCTTACAATGTCCTGTCATTTTTTTTTCCGTCTCCTTGCCAATGCCTGGCTCATGCAGATAATATAACAACAACAATATGGCGTGTGGGGAGGTGGGGGAATAGACTTGTTTTCTATAAAAGGGGCTAGCTATGCATTATTTAACTTGACTGATTGATCTCCGGATTCCCTCCCTTCCTCCCTCTCCTCCCCCCCAAAAAAAAGAGTACAACTAGCTTGAAACACATCATTTGCGGGTAGTGGATATGGGCAGTAAATACTCAGGACAATTAAGTCTTGAACAAAGAAAAAACCATACAGCTTTACAGACAGTGCGTGGATGTGCAGGAGAAGGCGGGATATATAAACACCTATTTACCAGCACTGAAAATGAACTACAGCCTCTCGCCTCTTTCAGTGTTTTCATAGGTGCCACAGATCAGACTCCTGAAACTTTTTTTTTTTTTTTTCCTTTTTAATGTTCCAAGCGCTTGTGATCCGAGGAGGGTCTGATGTAACACAGCCTCTCCATTTTACTCAGGGCCTGCTGTTTTCCTGGCATTGCAGCATTCGTCAGAGCTGCTAGGGATGTCAGGGAGCTTTCCTCCCAGGTGCGGCTTGCAAATTGCTCCTAGGGAAGGGGTAGACTTTGGCTCAGCAGTTCAAACTCTCCAGTGAGCAGGATGGATGTTGAAGGAATGAGTTTTGTACAACAGAGGTCAGAAAATGAACCCACTGCAATTCTTCCCACATTATTTTTTTTTCCAGTGTTTCTATCCTGCCTCCTCATAACAATAGTCCACGCAGTATTTAAGATGCAAAGGCATAAGGGCTCTCCTGCACTTGCTGTTCGGCTACATTTTAAGCAGGTTCACAAGATGCCCTGTGTCCTTCCCTTTCCTCCAAGTTGTCCCCAAGCACCTCCTCATTAAACCACAGCCAGGGCAGCAGCCTCCAGCTGCCCCAGCACGCACTTCTGAAAGGGCGAACGCTTGCAAACTTCTGGAGGGGCTTCGCAGATGCAGACTGAACACATTGGGGAGCAGCAAAGCATCAACCGACATGATCTTCCAGAGACTGGGGGGGTCTGATAGTGATATGTGGGAACCTAATAGCGTCAAGCCTAATCAGCAGCATTTTACTTAGCCGCGGGGTGCTCTCCACCCTGTTTTAGCTTTGGAGGAAGGTGCAATGTGTTTTCAGCTCTTCAGTCCCTTTTATGAACAGATATAACATTATAAGGCCTTATCCCACTAACGGATTTTTTTTCCCCACGTGTGAATAACCCTGTATGGGTATGAAGTGCCTGTGGTCCAGTCTGTCTGTGTTTGCACGGAGGGCATGGTACAGCTGCGTCTGTCACAAGTGGCATTACTTCTGCTGTGGGCAAGACCCAAGTGATCAGATCTCACAGGTTTTTGGAGCTCCTGTTACACTGCGAGGAGTCCTGCCTGCAGTTTGGGGGTGCTGCTAGAAACCTTGCAGTTGTGAGCGGTGTATTACAGCGTAAAACAGTAGCAGCTGGGGGAAGTGAGGAAATAAATGTGAAATAATTCCAAAAAGAGCAGATCAGAGCAGTGAATGAAGCCAAAACTTCTCAGGGCTAAGAAGTGTTCAGTCCATGTAAGCGGAGAACGTGATGGGCAGGAGCTTCCATGAAGCCCAGCTGTGCTGCAGAGAAGCCCATCCTGCTCTTCACATTATGCCACAGAAAATGCTTTCTGGCAATTTAACGTTAAAATGTCAGAACATTGTGGCTCTGGGGATGTCCACAGCTGATGGAGTGTGTGTCGGCCGTTTGGGAACTGGAGTCGAGAGTTCTGTGGGTGGTTGTCTGAATAAAAAGCAGTAAGTAAAAAACCACCACCAGCGAATAACTACATTGAATCCGTGGGGCTGTGGTGGTGCCCTGAGCGTTGTCGTGGCCAGGACACTGAGGAGTGACCTGTGTCTCCAGATTAGGCTCTGGCTTTGAAACCATACATGGTTTTCATTTTAAGTATGTCGTTAAGCTTATTTGAGCAATAGAGCTAGTCCTATGTTTACCCAAGATATGTAAACAGATATTAGGTTTCACCTATTTGCCCTTATATTTCTCTTTGCTGTTCATCATCCAAAGCCAAAATACCCAAGGAAAGGTATGTAGTTGTCTGGACTGGAAAACAAAGAGTAATCTAGAGATAACTCTAGATCTCAATGAATTAGAAACAACTAGCTATAATTTTACTGCTGGAGAATATGCTTTCTTGGACTGTCCCTGGAAGTAAAGAGCTGCAGCGGAGGAGTCAGGCTCTGAACTCCTGCAGCAATTAAGCCGGTAGGTCTCGAGCAGGAGCCACAGAGGTGAGGAAACCATAGGCCATAGGAATTGCTTAATGCCACATACTTAGAATCCCTTGGGACAACTACTGTAAATATGAGACAGAAAGAACTAATTGTGGTGATGGGAGTGGTAAAGACTGGATTATTTATTATTTTCTGTGATAGTAGCACTAATAAAAGCTTGTCATTCCATATGTATATTTTTGGCACTGCAGAGAAGCTTCTGGCCACTGCAACACCCAAGAGCCGGGGGTGCGTGCTCTCCGCCCAACCTCCTAATGCGGGCTTTCTGCAGCAGCATAAATTTCCTTCTGTGACAGATGAGAGCCGCTGAGCCAAAGGCAGCCAAAACTCTTTTTCATCCTAATTGCTCTGCGGCCTGTTCCTCCTTCAAAAAGTGCCTTTACTGAAATATTGCAGTGACCATAAATTTTGTATGTATTGAGAGAGTAGCATGATTATTTGGCTGTTTAGACTATATTTGCCCCTAAATGCAGAGCACGGTTGGTATCTGAACCTTGTGTGTTGATTCATTGATTGCATTTAGTCAAGATGCTGGGACACTTTTTTGGAAACAAGTTATTAACAGCAACTTCTAAAGGTTATTGTTAATTATTTGCCTTCTTGGTGGCGCCAGGATTTTACTACCTAGCAGGAATGGCCTGGGGCTTGCCTTTTTCTTAGAGTCCCCTGGAAGTTGTGCCTGGCTGGCTGGTACTGGTGGTTCGGTGGTCGCTGGCAGCTCTAGTTGGGGACAGCTCAGGTAGGACAGCACTGATGATAAAGCAGAGAGCGTCCCCTTGCAAGGGCTGGAGAGGGGGGCCCTGATCACCTTTGGACCTTTAACTACTATGTGATACATACGCTATAGGAAAGCATCTTAGGGTTTCTGTTCCATTCTTTTGAAGGCTGCTGTTGCATTTCAGTTCTCTTAACTGAGATGTTTCAGCATCTCGTGCTGCATATTTGGGGGGATCTGACATGATCACAGTTGCTTTTACATGAGGTGCCAAGACAAAGCAAGGCAGTAATAATTTCCACATGGTTTTTGTTCCTTTCTTTAAGCATATCTGTTGCTATCAGATCTGAGCTCTTGAGCTGCATGAGGCACAAAAATGCAAGAGGCAGGCTGGCCCAGGTGTTGTTACAGCTATGCAAAGCAGGGGAATTTTCAGCTCATAAAGGCTTGATTTGCTGTGTGGTTGGTTTTTTTTTTTTTTTAATTTTTTTGCTTATGGAAGTGAATATTCAATATAAAATAAAATGCTTTGGGTTTGGGAATGTCTTATGAGAATTTTTCTGTAACATTTTGGAGGGTTGGGGTTTTTTTTGCCTATTAAATAAACTTAATTAGGTAAAGCTGTACTCAAAAGGCTTCATTCGCAACTGTTCAAATTAACTTTTTCTGGTGGAAATAATAGAGGTGGGTGATGAAACTACTATTTTATGCTTTTTTTTGTAAAAGTCAATTAATCGTCCACATGTTAGTTTACTTCTGTTTAAATTACCATAGAGGGACTAGGGAAGGGCTAAGAAGGAACACA
The DNA here is from genome assembly GCA_013389945.1 of Fregata magnificens. Classification (NCBI taxonomy): domain Eukaryota; kingdom Metazoa; phylum Chordata; class Aves; order Suliformes; family Fregatidae; genus Fregata; species Fregata magnificens. Next base: position 78,827 of record WAAD01007103.1, read on the forward strand.
GCCTGCGCTCCCAGCCTCCAAGGGCAGCCCTATCTCCAATGGGCAATTTGTTATGTTAATAGATTGACATTTAAATATTTGGTGTGGAAGAGAAACAAGAACACTTCACTGGTTGCAGCATAAACCAGTTTTCGAGTCATTCATAATCTTGATGTAGAAGCCAATTAAAGAACTTTCTGGAAAGCAGAGGTTCATGGGACAAAAGTCTGCTCCTGATCTATCAATCATAGAAACACTGTTTCCCATCAAAGTCGATACGGAGTAATATTCCACAGAGCTTTTTCCTGTGGTGACAATTATTTTAAATACTCTAGTGACAGATGGATTCTTTTCTGATTTTTAGTGTATACAATATTACCACATAGTAACTACTTGTTTTTTTTAAAGCCTTCTGAGCTGTATCGTGGCTGGCATCATTTTGCAGCTAAGCCTTCCCGCAGGCTGCCTGGCACCGGCCGTACTTACATGCACACCCATTTCTAAGCAAGACCTACAGATGCCTCATGGGACAAAAGGGAGGGAAACAATAACATCGCGGGCATATACCCTTCTCCCCAACAGCACTTACCACTGCAGGAAACAAACAAACAAACAAAAGCCCCAGGTAAACACAGCCCCGATGCAAGGCCATTGGAGCCGGACACAGGGTGAGTGCCGGTGCAGCGAGGAAGGAGTCAGCTCCCTGGTGATGAACCTGTTTTCTTACACATTTCGCTTGGGATCCCCGGCCCTCCCGAGCCAGTGCAGCTGCAGACGCTGTTTTCATCCTTGCCGAGCCGTGATCATGCTGATTTGTGCCCGGCGCGTCTTTAACCCGCGTGCTCCAAGCCGCCACAGCAGCAAAGAGCTGTTCCGGCAGCCCCCGACACCCCGGCGCTCTGCTGATAAACCTCCCTGTTGAGGCAGAGAGAGGAAAGTGGGTTTGATTTTTCTCCAGGTCGGGCTGTGAGAGACGGCTGCGCGAGCACGGGTGGGAGCCCTCGGGCTGGGCCAGGCCAGGGGCAGTGTGGGGGGCACAGCCAAACCCCGTTCCAGGGCAGGGCCCTCCGGTGAGGTTGTGAGGGTGGGCAGCTTCATGGGGGGGGGAAAGCAGCCGTGCAGCACTGGCAATAGCTTTTCCTGCTAATTTTTCTTTTAATTACAAATGCCTGTTTCAGTTGCAAGGCAGTTTGATTTGAGGAATATTCTCTTTCCATTATTACAGCAAAGCGCAACATTTTCAACTGGTCTCTTGCCCAGCAAACACCATTTTATTAAGTCTGTCTTCTTTTTTTTTCAATGACTACCAAGACAGTTGCTGATTTAGTCCTTTTTTACCTCTGAAGCCACAGCTATCGCCACCGTTAGTAGTACCCTCTAGCTCTGTGCTGACGTCCACAATCAAAATTAGCTTTTATTACCGTGTCCTTTTGATACGTTTGGTTTTAGTCTAGTTGGCATCAGATGTTTTCTAGCAAAGAGTTCAGCTTGTTAAACAGACTTAAAAGGCCTCTGACAACACGCCTGTGCGCTACCTCTGCTGCAGATCCGGTTTCCAAAGGCAGAGCGGGGCTGTGGGTCTCGGTCACAGATGGGCCGGTTTTGTGTTCTTAAAACCTGTCGGGGAGCTAATTCCCCTCTTGGTTTTGGAGCCACAACGTTCAGGTTAGCAGCCATGCACCGATGAACTGGAGAGAGAACTTGGTCCCAAGCAGCTGCCCGGAAAGTAGAGCTCATGAACATGCATGGACTTACGAGCGGGCTAACAGCCCAATCTGCTAGCGCTGGCACTCAAATCGCAGCTCGGGAAGCAGAGTTGGAGTGGGTGTCTGATCCTTGAATAGCTGCTAAAGTCGATGTCCTCAACAGACCAGTCTAGTCTGCATGGCTGTGCTGAATTTTCGTCCTCTAGTAGGTATTGGGCAGCAAAAAAGAGTTTGAAGTGAAACATTTTCAGAAGTGTAGGACTTTATCTTCCTCTTCACTCCAGCCATTGCCTCCCAATCATGCTGGCTCAGGAACTGGACAGAATTCAGAGAGGGGAATGATTAAAAGATTGGAAAACATCTCCTAGAGAGAGAGAGTCAAAGAGCGCAAACCATGCTTTGTATCAAAGAGAGCTTATGTGGCTCTTTGATCACAACCCGTAAGTACTTGTGGTGAACATAAATTTGAACAGACTCTTTAATGCATAGGCAAAGACGTGACCATCAGGGTATGAAGTTATAGCTGTACAAATGCAGACCAGAAACAAGTTTCTTATGGTGAGGGAACAAGTCACCAAGGATTGCAACAGGTTTATCGCTCACGGTTTTAGATGTTTTTCTGGAAGCAATGTTCTGATTCAGGTGCTGCCAGTGGGTTCGACGTAGAAAGTCAGAAGGTATCTGCTCTGCAGGAGTTTGAATTAGATGACCATGGTGCTTTCTTTTGGTCTCAAAAAAAAAAATCTGGCAGTCTCTGGGTAAGGCTCTCTGTAGAAAAAAAGGCAAAAAATAATGTTCTCATCTCTTATTGAGCTCTAGTTCCTTTGAATAGGAACTATGTTATATCTAAGGCATGCTAGGGACTGGTTTTAATCTGATGCAAGTGCACGGACTGCAGTCGTGTTATTTATCATTTCACTGAGGTTGACTGAGAATATGTTTCAAACTACATATTGCTCATTGCCCATGAAAAGGCCTGACACAGGGTTCACTGAAGTATGATTCCCACAGACTTCAGTGAGCGCTAAATCCTTCAGAGCTAAATTCTAATTTTAGCTACCCCAGAGCACATCCGAACGGTGTTACCTGCAGCGTTAACTTTCGTTTTCAGCGTCACCATATTTGAGCAGCTCAGACTTTCCAGTTACTCTTGCCTTGCAGTATTCCCATGAAATAGGAGCAGTCATCCCCTGTGCGAGCTTGGCCACACCAGGCAGTCCATGCTGCAGCCGAGAACTGAACTCACATCTCCCAAACACTAGCCCAGAGTCTTAAATGTGAGCTTATTCCTCATTTTGGAGTAAACCAAAAAAATTCTTTATTTTGGAGTAAACTGCTCCAGTCTGGCCATAGCTATTTTTATATAGCATTGCATTTTCTTGATAAATGGCTCGTCTTTCAGAATGTTCCATTAATCTTCGTTTCGTTGGTGGCTTCAACTTGGTAGTAGGGATAGAAGCTCAGACTGCCATCTTCTGCTTTTAATCTGAGTCAAGCGGTGGCGATGAAGTTGTGTGTTTTGAATAATTCTGTGTGTTTTCTCACTAGAATGCTGAGCAACAGCCTTAACCTTGCCAGTAGTTCATGGCAGTTACAGCTGAGTTATTTGATTAAAATATTATTTTTACCAGCTACTTGAAAGTACTGCAGCAATCTGATTTATTCTCATTGTTAGTGCTTGTTTGTTTAGTCTTTCAGATGAAATGAACTTACCATTCATTTAGTACTAATGCCAAGAGAACTATTGTATTCAAAAATAATGGAGCATAATATGCAGCGAAACATGGGTATTTTGCTCACGCAGTTGCATATATACACAATGGAAATTATTTGGCGGCTTAGGGTGTTAATCCGCCTCCTCTGTGAATGGGTACGTGCAGCTTTTGTATCAGCCCCCAGTTATCCCCCGCTCCACGGAGGGAGTCGGTATATCCAAGGCCAGAGACGAGGCCTTTCGCTCTGAGGTTACGTGCCGAGTGTTGTCACAAATAAATGACAATGCACTTGTCACAACAGCTCTTTTCTGCAAACTCTGGAATACAGGGGAACTAAAGACGTGGAACGTTTTTAAAACCCTCAGTTTTAGAGCAGTAGTTAGTGTTGAGTGCCCAGTTTATGACACAAAGGCCTGATTTCAGAGGTGTACCGCGCAGCCAATATTCTTAATAAAATCAGTGGGAGATGGGAGTTCCACCGAAAATCAGGCCCTGGCGCCTCAAAGCAAAGATACATACAAAAGCTGCTTGTAGCCTGGCATCTATTTGGTATTCTGTGTTCCCCAAATCTGAACTCAAGGTCTTAGCCATCAATGTCCTTCCAAAATGTCTTTGCAAGTCTTATCCAATTTAATAACATTTTTTTTCACATTTCTTAACAAGTTACTGCCAGTTGACATATGTTGTTGAAAATCTAGTTTTCACTTTTTGTGTATATGGATACTCAGTGACACATAAAACTTAATGTAATTGAATTTTAACACTGCAATAACAAAATTTGACTTTTGTCATTAAAAGTAAAACCTCACTTCTTATTTCAGACAACCAGGCAAGAGGTTCTAACCCTGGAATGTGTTGCAGGGAAAACTGGTAATAAACAAAGGGAAAAGCAGGGAAAGCATCGCCAGCGTATCCTCATTATTGCACTTACATTAAGGGGCTCGTCTATTTTTCTTCCTTCCAACAGATAAAGCAACAAGGTTTTATTTAAAATAAGTTTATATCTTGTTCAATCGTTAATGGCTTGAAGTTAAAGCCCAGAGGGATAATATGACTTATTTTCTTTTATTTTCTAAAGCAGAGATGCTACACAAATCTCTCCCACTAGTACAACCAGATTCCCAAATCTTTCCCTGAAAACTGTGTGCAGCAACTTGATTTTAATACCTCCCCAACACACATGGGGGTGTACCTGATTTTCCTGTTCTGGGCAGACACCTACTTCAGCTGTAAATTCTTCTGACATTTCTGACGGAGATAATTATAGTGCTCTGGGGGACTTTTGGCCTTACCAAAAATAGATGGGAACAGGGAGACATGCATTTACAGGCAAAACTAAGAGGGAGAATAGCACCTATATTATGTGACAGCTTCTGAAAGAGCATCACAAAAGTGCCTGCTTCCTCTCCAGGCTTTCATTTTTTTTTTTCGCTTCCCATGATTAAATTTCTGTCTTTCCAGAAATCCTTCAATATCAAGACACATTAATGGAATTCCTTGCATGCACGTGTTATTTGTTTGTGTGACAACTGTAGTGGAGCAGGAATGCATTTTACATCAGGTGATCCAGTGTGACACTTTAGGAAGGTCCCAATAGGTATATACTGACTCTTACACAGCTGCACGGTGCAAAGCTAAGGACGGATACAGGTTTCTGTGGGATTTGAGATCAAGCCATCATGTTTTCTTTGCTTAAAGAAGAACACTGGTTTGCTGTGATTCAGGAAACAAACTTTTCTTCACCTAAAAGTTACCTATTGTTAATTTTTATAAACCAATCAGATTGCATTTCCTTCCCCAAATGTTATAGCAAAAATAATGCATTTATTAATAGTTTTAAATGTATATAAATACAGAAAAATTAGTAACAAAGAAACAAAGTACAATTGATGGGAAAAAATGGAAGCAGGATTGTGGCTAAAGCCCAGGCAACACTTCTATTGTTTGTGATCTGTAGCTGTGTTCACTGGGGGGACCCATGGCATTGCCTGCTCCTCCTGTTAGATTTGCCATCAGAGCAGCTGTACCCCTGTATCACACAGCTGCCCAGTCTAGATCAAGAGAAACTCAGAGATAGCTGCAGCTAGTTTCATGGCTACCCTAATGGTGCACACATGTCAATAACCTGCACACCTCACAAGTGCTGGACATTGCTTTCGCCTGCACGGCTCCCAAGGGCTTAGAGAGCTTTCTTGCTTTCAGGGTATCTGTTTCTTGTGGCTCCTCCTTCAGGTGTTTGTCTACAAAAAGCTCCTGTCCTCCAGTCCCAAACCCCTTGTCAGAAAGTCGGTACCTGAATTTGGGGTGGAATTTATCTTACTGAGATGTGGGTGTCGGAAAGGTCTCACCCAATGGAGACAAATACCTTCAGGGGGTGGATCATCCTCACCTGAGGTTGTGCTGATGAATTATTATTTTAATGAGGCCTGGACTCTCCACTGACCGTAAAGGAAGTCTGGGCAAACAGTTTTCTATATTTATGAGATCCTCACATGAAGGTGAGATTAATCCTGCCAACCATAAAGTAGTTCAGAGGAAATCAGTTCCTGACTATTTGTCTTCATGCAGAAATTCCCCTGCTGAGGATTCATTTCTCTTCCATAGATCCAAGATCACCTCCACTTGTTTCTTTGCAGGCAGGATAACCACTTGTTCTCTCTCTCTCCAGCTGAGCTGCTGTGTGTGTCCATCACTGGCACCAGTTGCAGTCTGCCACTGCCCCTTCTTGCCAGACTGGCTCAGGCACGTCACCCTCATCCTTTTTTGCCTCCAAAGTTCATGTTCAGGAATTTGGCCTCTTCTGAGATAGATCAGTGTTGCATGAAGCCTTCCCATTTTCCCCTGAGCTGCCCATCAACTCTACAGATGGCAGCTGAACCTTGGCACATTTCCGTTACATGGCTTTTAATGTACTGGTTCAATTAACTGCCTGAGGCTGGGACTGGAGACATTCAACAAGACACATAAATAGGAGCCATCCACGAGAATTAATGACTGCTGCTTAAAAGCTACAGACTTGAGGATCAATTCTTCCTGTTTAAAAATTGGATTTAACTTTACAGGTGTTAGCAGCACAAGGTAGGTGTCGTGACAACAGTGACCGAGTCTCTTAGACTGGTCCTTCCATTTAAAGCCTGATGAAGCCGAGATCTTACAGTGCGATCAGCTGTATGACGAATCTTTGTTTCAATGGGATGAAAGCAGTTGGTCTCAGCAGTCTTAACCTGGTCCTTACAAACAAACATTTACAGTCAGCCCCAACAAAAATCCCACCACTGTGGTTCACTGGGCTGCAGAGCGATCACAGTCCAGGACCAGAGGATTTATTCTAGTCCAGCGAATGACTTGCTGTGTGATACATTCCCTTCACACAACAGTTCAGCCCCCAGTCTGCTCCCTTGCCTTCTAACGTGACATTCAGAACAAGGTTGCATTGCACTGGCAAAACTCAAGCTAGCGCTACAATATTAGCCGGCTGGAGCTCCTGCAGTGCCCTGTAGAGATACGTGCAGCCATCAGCCACCAGGAGATCCCAGCCTCACAAAACAAAGAGTCTAAAAGGCACTTTTCTTTTTGGGGGGTGGGGGTGGGGGGGGAAGTCCTTGGTTTGCAGTCTCACCTGCTGGAGAAGGGAATTATAGTTCTACAAATTGGTCTTCTCCTTATCCTCAAAACAAATGCAAACTTCTTGAAAGACATCAGTAATAATCCTACAAAGCTTCCTCTGCTTAGCAGAGAGAAGGGTTGAGGCTACACCTCTTCTTTTATTTCTGCTTTGGCTGACTTTCCCTTTTCATTTACGGTTTTCCCTGTATGTCCACAGCTCCCGCTTCTCAAAGTGCCCTGTGCTCTGGGCTACTGCTGCAAAGGGCATCCCATCTGAGCTGGGTTAGGCAACTCCATCCTGCTGTAGAGCTGCCTATTGACAAAATCTGAGCTTGGCAAGCAGTAGGATAAAAGGACAGCATGGAACAATGTTACCTTAACAATGGCGGCTGGGAGACTTCCCCCTGTGCAAGCTTAAACACATCCTGATGTTTTATTCAAACAAATGACATGCAGACAAATGTGTTAAGAGTGGAGGGGACAGAAAAATGGTCTCATTAAGCTACAGAAAAGTAACTAAAAAGGATGGAAGATGCACTAGGTAACTAGATGCATACTACTCCAGGGACACCTTGGAGCATTTCCCAAGGCTACAACAATAAGAGATGTAATCAGTAAGAAACAGTAAATACAAAACTGAAGATGAGCTACAGGCTTTGTGAAAGACTTTAAACCTGTTCAGAACAGAATGATTACTAGGGTCACACTGAGATCACAAAGAGAGTTAAATGGTATTAAAAGATGATGAATATTCAGAACATGTAATACTAATGTTCTCCTATTCCAGAAAATGGTTATTAAATTTCCCATTGCCTCTTGCTTTGCTATACTTTCATACAGAAAAAGATGCAACTTTTTTGCCTGACTTGCAGTGCAGCCTGTAAATAGCTATATTGTCACTAATACTTGGCCAAGACAAACTTATTTTAAACCACATTACAAAGTGTGAGCCAGCCTTTAATGCCTCTATTCATATCAGATAGCACCTTGTAATCCAACAGTTGCTGGTGCTGTTTGACGAGCGAGAGGTAATGCCACGATGGTGTCACAGTCTGACTCTCTGAATGCAGCGGTCGACTTCTAAATAGGGACTGAAGTGCTGATGTTTTGTACCAATATTTGAGAGCATTACTACTTCCTTGGTGTGTTACCTTTACAGCCTTACCTTGCTCTTCAAATAACTGTTGTCGTTGCTGGATTATACCAGGTACATAAATAGGGATTGTAGAGCCAATAGTTCCTGTCAATAGTATTTCTTATTTCTAATAATAATTAGAATAAAATAATAATTCTGCAGACCAGAACACTGTTGTGCTGAAAGCCACACAGCGCCTGCAGCCGCCTCCCTCCGCAAAAGCACTGAGCCCTAGTGCTAAAGGGTACGGGTATAAGCACTACCTCTGGAAAGCAAGAAAATTATTTAGGCGACTCAGGCATGCACCACAGTGGGTGATGCAAGGTGTGAACACTTGTACAAGTCAAGCAGGAATTTCTGTATTTTTAAATGTGACTTCAGGTGGCTTCTTACTTAAATGTATTTTTAAAAGAAAAAAAAGCTAAGGAAGAAGCTAGGAGGCTGTAAGGGATGGCAAAGGCCATGCTCCAAGCGTATAAGCTTTTGATATATTACTCAAGTTAAATTAAAGATTCCGTAACTCATTTCACTTCATTAAAGCCACTAAAATAAGAGCGCAACTTTTCAACGGCAGGGATTAATTTTTGAAGCAGTACAGGGGCATTTAGTTTCAATGCCTGATGTAACTTGATTGAATCAGACAAATGAAATAAGTGACCTCTATCTAGCAAGGTTAGAGTTATAGCTGGACTTGTGTCTTAAGAAGATTTGTGCTGAAGTACACAAGAATGGAAATTGCAACATAAGAAGCACACTAAAATATCATAAAAATGAGGTGCTATGACTTGCTTCCAGAGTAGGGAGGGTTAAAGGGTGCTGCAGGGTGTTTTAAATGCTGTTTCAGGTCAGGTGTTTGCAACTGTGATTGTTCAGTAACCAGATGTTCTCTGCTGCTCTTATTAAAATGTATTGTTTTATTTTAAACAAGTGTTTTAAATTAGCTTAATGGTAGTGCTCTAGGGGAAATGGTTTTCTAAAATCATTTTTCAGGCAGTGGACAAAACAAATGCTGGCCTACATTTTTGGAAAGGATGAGAGATTTCAAGTGCCCACAATATTTAATACCTAAAATTAGATGTCATAGGACTGACATGGAATAGTTACTTGATGAAAATATGGTTCATTTAAAGAGGATTAAATTGTACACAAAAATTATCCACCCGCTTTAGAAAATTTAGATTGTTTTTAAAAAATTAGAAATCCTGGTTTTATCTTACAGTTTGTTCTTATATTGGTGACCACAAGTCTTTTTTTTTTTATAGTAGATCCTTTACTCTAAAATTCTAAATGCAATGAAGACTTTGGAAGGTCAAGACTTTCCTTTGGCCACGTCAGGCAGAATTAAAGGTACCCGTGGCATCTAGGAATACTGGGACATGTGCAAGGAGACACCAAGCAATTGCAGCTCAGGCTGTAGAGACCTGCTCTTCTATGGGCTTTAAGTTTCAAACATTAAAGCAACTGGGCTTGGGCCAACCAGACAGAGGAGGGTGGAAGTGAAATAAATTCTGGAGTGATGAAATTACTTTGGACAACTTAATGAAAAAAAATGCTCAGATCCCACCGAGCCATTAAATGATTGATTTCCACATGGAAGCACCCATCTCTTCTGACAAGCCTCTGACAAAACTGTTTCTTTATTTTCATGTGGAACAGTTCTTGACCAAAAGATTAAAAAGACTGAGGGGAGAAAGGGACAGAATGGATTATGAGCCCAATAGACAGGAGAAAGTATGCTGAAAGACTGAAGTACTTGTGCATTCATTAAACATAAAGGTAGCATTCTCAGATGTTTGGATTGCTTAATATTCAGGCTAAGTTGATGGTAAATTATATAGGAACACAAATACTTTTAAATCTTCCAATATATAATTTAACATTTTCTTTTAACGGTTGTCTTTAAGTCCTGATATGTCAAGTAGGTTAATGGCAAAACGTCAAAACTAATTTCCTTGAGGTCACCAAGTAACTACCATTTGCTAACCTGGAGCTCTGAGGTTCTGTTAGAACTTGAAATCACAATGGTCAGCATCAGATTGCAAGTGGCATCCCAAAGGGCTCTGAATTAATCTGTTGAGTCAGCCAAGCTACCAAAGTGATCATGGCTGAACACATAGAAGTCAAGTCCTGCAAACCTTGGCATCCCTGACTGATAACTATTGTAACCGTCAACTTTTGTTGTGTGCAAAAGCTGAATTCAAAATGTTAATGCTCTAAATGCCATGTCACTAATTATTTTTGGAGCTAAGTCTCCCCAGATACAGCCTTTTCTAAAATATTGAAAGAATGTGCTAATATCCTTACAGCCATAGCCATACTCCAGTTCCTTCCTCCACTGCTCTTTGTTTCACTCATGCCTTCTGAAGTCTGAAATACTCTACAATTTCTGAAATGACCTGTAATGAGTCCAAAGAGAAAAGTTTGACTTTTGTTTTCTTTAACTCCTCAGAGATATATCTCTGAATCCTTTCCCCAATTCTATCAGACTACGTTTTTTCCCTCCAGATGCATTGTACAGTCCGCCTCTAGGGTGCTCTGGTTATTGCTAAGATAAGCTAGTACAGATGAGTACAATCTGTTTTCCAAAGGCTGGTGTTCAGAGCCAGCTGTTGATTGCGCTATTGGCAAAGGACAAGAGTCTGACAAATTCTGTGTTCGCTCTAGGAAGCGAAGATCCCCTGACTTCCTGCCGAGACCCTTTGTAAAGGGTAAGACCAGTTGCCTGTTAGTGCTCTCCCTGGCGGGGCAGAAGCAGAGGAGGAGAGTGCAGCATTGGCTCTGCTTGCTGGGGAGAATGGCAGAGCCAAGACTGCGGAAGTGGGAGCTGGTAAATCCTTGCTGGTTTAAGCCAACAATAACTTTTTGCCTGGCAGCGGACAAAAATGGGAAGACTTAACTCAGTGTTCTTAGGGCATATGCTGGTTAAGTCTGTGATGGGAATGTAGAAACCAACTCTAAAAATTGGAATATGTATGCTTTAGAGCTAATTAAAATGAAATCCTAATTCAGAAAGCTCTCATTCCACACACCACAGGCTCTAGCTGGGTTTTGCCACACACTACCAAATTGTCTCCACTTCTGAAGCAATCGTGCCAAGAAAGGAAACAGCATAGTAGTACCCATTGTACAGGTCCACCGCTTTCACTCAGTTCCTGTGGATTCAATGGCAGAATTAATTGCAAAATAAAATGCATGTAATTGGATTAATTAACAGTACATTTCAAGGTCCTGAAATACAGAATTAGCTGTGGGGTAAATGCACAATGCAGGTTTTTCCTGCGAACAGAACAAGTGCTATTTTTGGAGCTGTATCTCATTGAGGTGCGCCTTGCTTAAAAAGCTGCTAGGATAAGAAATGGGGCATTGAAGGGGGAAGATAAATACTATAATTAGGGCTGCAGGACAACAAAAGGATTATTCTTAAGTACAAAATCATTTGAGTGAAGTTGCTTGAAAGGTAATTATACCTAAAATTGCTTGCATGGGATCTAATATTTTCTTTACAAGGACTTACAAGACTCATTGAATATTTATGGACCTGGAACACAAGACTGGGTGAAATTTAAAACATAAATTCAATTGCAATTCATTGTGATGAAATTCCCTAGCAGTTGTTGCCCCAACCTTAATAGACAGGCTTCATGTTGCAGAACACAAGCCCATGTGATAAATGATATCAAAGCTGAATGCCCTTGATTGATGAACACTGCCTCATTTGATGACTGTAAAACAGTCCTGAGGGCTGATCTCACCACTATTTTGGTATTTTGGTTGTTTTCTTTTTTTTTTTTTTTCCTTAATGCATATATTGCAGAAGGGTTGTTTGTGCTTCTGGTATGGTTATCACATGCAAATGAGCATGCTGTTTCCCAGATGCAGATTTCATATTTATAGATTAAATACAGCCTGAAAAATCGTATGTTAATTATATTCTGAGGGTGTAGCAGAATTTCTCACTTGAACATGTTTTGTTTTGCTGGAAATAGCGCAAATTCCAGATTAATGCATTTAGTTGCTTGAAGCTTGGTAATAAATATATCACGCTTTAGAAAAAGCTTTCTAATCATTACTATTACTAATCATTTACCATTAGCTCAATGCTTAGACTTCTATCCCTCATGATGTATTTGTTTATTTGTTTTTAATAATCTGTATTTCTCAGAAGACAACCAATACTATAGGAAGGGGTTTGGGAGGAGGGCTAAGGATGAAAGCCAAAGAGGCAGATTATCAGAGACACACTGGCAGAGGAGATCTGTGAGAAGATGTTTTGAGAAGAACAGGACTCCCTGCAGTTGGCTCAGTTAGCTATAAGTGGTCTTTTTTTGTTCCATTGCCTATAAAGGTCCCATACCACATACATCACGCTGAAAAGCCATGTTCTAGGGGTCCCTCCTTTAGCATGTAGTTTGCTGTGGCCAAAAGAGACACTGCAATCCCATGAGAGGCCTCACTACTCACTAGTAACGGAGATGTCCAAAGAAATATGGCTCCTCCTGAGACAGCCCGGAAAACCCAACAGGCTGATTCAGAAACTGTTCAACGGTAGATGTTGGCTGGCAGCTTTTAAACTGAGAACTAGTGCAGATGTACTGAATCCCAACCTGTCAAAGGACACACCAGAAATATTCAGGAAAAATGTGCTCAAAAGGGAGTGTAGCAATTCTTGTATTTGAAATCAGGCCAGTCTTGCCCTTGGGGATTGTGTTATTGAAGGCAATGCTGAGCAGAAGCCCATTACAATAAAAGGTGGGGGGGAAGTTTTGGAGAAGTCAATATACGACATTCAAATTACTTTCTTGTTTACTGTCCCAAGAGTTGCAAAACATCACAAAGAAAGCGGAAAGCTTAAAATATACAGTGAACTTCATTATTACAAAGAGAAGTCTGATACAACAACCATTCAAATCAATAGAAAACTTCTCACTAGTTCTCATGGGGGCAGGATCAAGCCTATACAAAGCAAACAGTTTCCCAATAACAAGTAGTTAAAAATATGACCCTCTTTTTTTCTATAAATGTAAGTCCTTTGATGACCAATTATGGATTCAAAGATATGTCCATAATCACTGGGCTGGCAGGAATAATTAGTATGGACTTCAAGCACAGCTAAGTTTCACTTTAAAATAGCCTGCTGCAGTGTATTACAATATATCCTGAAAGCCAGAAATGAGAACAAACAGTACCAAAATACATAGTAAATTAAAAATACCTTCCCCCACCTTCACCCCTTTTCATAGCTCTCATAAATCTTTTAGTAAATAAATAAATCACAGAGGTACCAAAGAAACTGGCAAACTAAGAGGTAGTTTATGTAACAAATCATCTCTGTCTGCAAGCAAATCTTGCTGCTGTGGGCAGCACTGTGCAGTTCTGGAATCTGAAGCCACGTACAGCTGCCGGGTGCTGTGCCAACCTTCCTGCTCTAGTCCCAGGACCTAAGAGAAAATGCAGGAATAGGACTGTTTGGCCATATCAGCTTATCTGAAAGCAATTCAGGTACTTAGAGGGCAGTACAAAACATGCCCTATACTCCTCACCTTCCCCAAGCATCAACATTCTGTTTGCTTTTTGGCCCCCTGATCATTATGCAGTCAATAGACATGTTGATGTTTCAGTCTTAAGAAAGCTTTCATCTTAATAATTTTATACTCTGTATATATAACTAATCTTGGTTTTATGAACATATATGTGCATGTCACACGTACCTGAATACATTCAGATTGGTATCATTGGAAAGAAAACTGTTACTGCAGTTTGGTTAGGATGCAACATGATCAGAACATTTGATGTAAGCTCTATGTGGTGGAGGGCTCCACTGTGTACAAGAAATCATTCTCCCTTTGAGGCCTTACAACACCAAAATTTTGTGTCTGCTCAAGGAGTATATTTCTCCTATGTGATCTTACAAAATGATACTGGACTGTGATGAATTGGTACACTAGAGACAGTGTGCTGAATTAGATAAATTTGGTAGTTTGAAGTAGCAGGCAACTCCTGTGATGCTGGTATGTTTGAATAGTATAATAATGCATGTCTTACTATCTCTTCTAAAAAGAAACCAAGAGAAACCCAAATCTAATTACATATCCATCATTAAAGTGCTCTACACAGACTGCTGGGTATCAGCTGTAGTCTTGCAATTCACTGGAGTCTCAGGACGAGATTCTGATAGGCTTTTCTTTCACTTTCCCATGAATGATGTTTCTTCACGTAGTCTTTGGCCCTTGTTACAATTTCTCTTTCCATAATGGGGTCATTCATCAAACTCTTGGACAGCACAACAAACTCCTAAAAAAGATAAAGAAAATAATAAATTAAAAGCTCCTTGAAGTTCTAATGATACTGAAATAGCTTGTACCCGTATCTTGATTTCGGTAAAGCACTTCAACTGTGAGCCAATATATGAAGCTGTTCAAAGTAATTTTTCAAGGTCAAGTACCATAGTTTATTTACAAACAATGATCAATAAATTTTTATATACTATTTTAAGCAGCCCACCAACTAAGACATTTAAAATCAAAGACAATCCCAAGACCGTTAGGGCAAATATGGGCAACAAATTTAAAGACACAAAAATTGTTTGCCTACCCAAGTGTTAGAAAACCAGGCTGGTTATAAATTAAATAATTCACCTGGTTTCCTGCATGGAGGACAGCTGGCATCAGATTGCTTGATCTCAGCTCAGCTAAACTCATATCTCATTGCTACTGTGACATCTTTAGTTAATTTTATGGTAAGACTAAAAAACTCACTACACAAATATAGTCACAGTATAAAGATAAGAGCAGGCATGCAGCAACAGGCTCTTCCAGAGTAAGTTGCATCTGGGCAGTTACAGATACAGCACTGTTAGCTCAACAAGCTCTGCAAAAAAGCCATATATGAATTTCCTTTAACTTTCCTGGGCAAAATACTAGACCTTGCAGATTACAACTATTCCCTTTTGCCTGCTCCTCTGCCACTCTAATTTAGTTCTAGGGAAGAGAAGTTGTGAACTTCAAACATGTGAAAGGAGATTTGATGTCTGAACTAATCTATTCTGAGCAGCTGGTCTAATTTTCTATCAAGAGACAACTTCCAATACTTCAGCTTGATTACAAACGCACTCAGATCTTTGCAAAATAGTGTCTTGGTTCAGCTCAGAAAAGCAGATAGCTATTGTGTCAATGGAAAATTAAGATAATACATTACTACACAATTGGTAGTGAAGATCAGTGCACAGGGACACGGGGGACAACAAGAATGGCAGAAGGAGATGTATGATTTACACAATCTATCAGCTATGAAAGTAAATATCACAAATAAGACCAGAGTTCATATCAACACTAGGTTAACTAGCAAACTATACTTGAAAACCTAAGTACACTGTGTATATAAATACATACACAGATATAAAATCTTTGGTTACCACAGAATCGATGTTGCTGTTGTAATGCAAGTGATGGCTATGCATAATACATATCTATAACGTGACCCCTGGGAAACACTGATGTGTGAAATCACATTGAACGTGTTGTAATCACTGCTTTGACTCCCACTGACAAGGCAAACTATCAATAGATGCATCACTGCCATGAAATTTAAATAGTCAAAGATGCACATCAGTTCTGTTGGAAAGGTTTGTAACTAGGTAATAAAATTATTTTCATACATGCATATTAACGCTAACCTCTTATTTTACATAAAATCAGTACTGCTTGTAATCTTTGCTCTGTCCACACAGCACTGAAAGAGCAGCCTCTGGAATAGCCATGAGGGCCACGTGCTTCGCACCCCGCCTGCTTTCCACCCACAACTACTTTGCATTCAGGTATGTGCTAATTTATCTAGTGTATTCAGTTCCTCACTTGGGCCCCATGTGGTCAGAAGAGGGTCTTTTCTGACTGCTTGTGGGACTGTCCCTAAAGAAGATAGGTGAGTCCGGTCTAGAGTACCCTGAGGCTGCGTCTATCAGGCACTGCAGATACGGCCTATGACTTCAACTTTACAGACATGTTCTTTTCCTTCCTCCATATCTGCCAAGAATACAGAACAGGGAAGGTGGGAAAGTCTTACATGACTTATGCTGGCTTCATCCAATTGCCTGTATAATCACAGTAATAAATATTGTTCACACTGAACTACATTCCAACTTTAATTTTATGCTCCTGTGGAGGATTTTATTTAAAGTAATGTTTAAAAATAATTTATGTAAATTACCTAAGAACAGAAGCAGCAATGTAACATTTCTTGACAGGTAGTCCTATTAGCATTCTTTTAAAATGTGGATATAGAGGACAAAAACTTGGAAACATGTAAATGATAGAAGAAATGAGATCCTTATTCACAGTTACAATACTTAATGCTGGAGATAATTTCAGGAAAATGCCAAACTGAGTCCAAAGCATAAAAGTTGAGAAACTGCAGGAGGGAGAAATAGCAAATGGAAAAATACCAGGAGACGGAGAATGAGGAGTTCTCAGCTTTATCCCTACTTCTTCTACTAATCACATGTGACCACCTACAAGTCACTTACAATCTGACTGGAAGGCAATGGGAAGATTCGCTATGACTTATCTGGGTTTTGCCTCATACTCTTCAAGCAGCTGGCTTAGCCTGTTTTCAGTTTTGGACGTTCAGCTTTAGATAGCAATAACTTCATTTTTCAGGTGCCTCCCTTAATTCCAACTGACTTGCATTTCAGTTGTAGCTTTGTGCTAAGTCTGAAGCATGGGCTCCCACTTGCAGAATGCAGACATTCAGAACTCAGAGCTCTTTCAGAAAATCGAGCATTTAATTTTTCTTTTCTAGAAGCCCATGATATACAAACTACTTACGGTGTGATAACATGTCTCTTTATCAGCTGTTATGCTGCAAGTATTTGTGCCAGTGATATTTGCACAAATATTTGTGCACTCTCATATTTTGTTGTAGATGTGAAGTAAGCTTCACTTTTGGTGAAAGAAGGGCAAAATTCACAAATTACTTTTCAATTATCAAACATAAGGGTATGCACTTCAGCAGCCAAAATGAAGGTGCATGCTAACTTACTACTTGGGGGACATCCGTATTTCTAATAAGCCTTTTGTTCACATACAGAAATGGGTATAATTACTACATATGTGACAGAAAAACACAATGTAAAAGTTGGACCTCAGTAGTTAGCCACAACCCAGAAAAAACAGGGGAGATCATCTCATGTACATCCAGAACTGATATTACACGTGCCCTTCTTATGGGTAGTACTTCACTTCAAACACAGACATTTTTCAACAGCAACATCCATAACACATTCTTCTCCTGGTAAATTGACCAATCATCTTTAAAGAAAATGTCAGCTTCTCTATATAGTACCTAAAAGAAATGCTGTATAATATTTTGCAGAGACCCAGAAATACAGGTATCTGGGAGATAAAGCTAGAAAATGAGTGCACTGAGTAGAAAGAATGAATATTCCTTCAATTACCATGAGAACTACACCGGTGCTGCAGCTCACGCATAATGAAAATAAGATGCATGGCTAATATATTATTTATATAATGAAAGTAAGTCTGCAATTAAACCATTTCATATCAGCTTCAGCAGATAAAAGAACATGATTCTTAAACAACAGAGAATCACCCCAGGGAAGGCAAATGCCAGATGTAAATTCAGAATAGCGACAGATCTACCTAGTGGCAGGCAAAGCTCAGAAGTTAGCTGGCACATCTGTGCACTTCACAGGGCAATGGGCCAGTATTTCTAGGGGAGTATAAACAGTGATTGCTGGCACTGCCAAAAATTGCAAATTAGTCTACTCAGTGTGAAGGTTCAACAGTCTAAAAACTTCGGCAATATTCTGGCTTGAAGCCCTGGTAGAAATCACATTGACCCATGTTTGGCAGAGGAGACCAATGTACCTTCAATGTATTGCTGCCTGTACTCAGCTGAGCTGTGTTTCCCTCTTACCACTTCAGAAGTTGTCTCTGCTAACAGTAGTCTTTCCAGGTCCCACTCTCTCTCAAACTCTGTTTATGCTTGGCCCCTCTCTTATTGGCTTTGAAGTTTATTTACCTCCTTTTGTGTATTTAGCTCCTTCTGTGAGCTTTTACAGATGCTGAACATACGATTTTGACACTTAGGATGCTGAATAACTCTTTGTGTCTTCCCTTTTAACATGGTTTTGTGTTATTTATTGCCCCAAAGCCACCGGCTATTCTTATCTCTCACTTACTTTTTTATTTCAGGTCCCATTAACTCAGCATCAAATATTCCATACACTTGTAAATTCAAGTAGTCACAGGATCAAACCATGATTTAAAACTACTGTGCACAGATGATGTAGTATCAAGGAAAAAATGTTTCATAGCTTTCACTTTTACATTAACTGTTTCCATCTGAGTATTGTCTTCAGTGATTGGCAAGGCTTTCGCCATTGCCAGTCACGAAGCCTCAGCCCATGAGCAAATGGTTAATGATGACTACAATTACGCACAAAATTTCCTACTTTTCTGTAAGCCACAAAAGCTCACTTTCAGCAAGAATAAAAGAAGAAAACCAACAGCATTCACAATTTAAAACAATTCTCATTGTGTAATGGTCAATTTATATCCCTCTAATTTAGCTTTCAAAAGATAAGATAGTCCACAAACCAGACACAATTGCTCATATCTAAGCTAACTGCATTGTAAAGCTTTCCCTCCCCAGATCAGTAACAACTTGAAAATAAGCAATGCTTTCTACTCTTGACCTATGATACAGTCTGTATGACCACAACCAGATAGGATCCACTAAACTTAGCAATGAAAATTTCTTTGACATTTTCTTAAAAATCTTTGGTGGCCCAGATTCTTCAAGACAGAGACAGACTTTCCCAAGCACCTGAATACAGTACTAATTTCTCTGTATGATTAAAAGCATTTTCCCTAACTAACCTGCTGCAACTGAGGTTACAGCAGAAAATAGTTTACCAGATACTTAAGATGTCAAAGTAATCAGAGTAACAAAAACCAGAAAACTTCTTACCAGAATTTTCCCATCCCTACTGTCAGACTGAATCTTCTAAGGCAGTATTCGAAGTGCCATGGGCAGACTATTCCTTCTTCCAATAATAAAAATATGAGGAATACCTTGAAACTGTAAGTGTTCTAACTTAACAGCATTTCTTTGATCTAATATAACTCTCAACCTCTATTAGACCGTGTAACTGGTTTAAAAACTGTATCTGATATGGTTTGGGGAGATAAGGAACAAGAGTAAATGGTTACTTTATCTTTGAAACCATGAGTGATGATGATTGGCATTCTGAGCTCATCTCTGCAAGAACAAAGTTTTTCAAAAACTCTGCAGTGGGATTTGAGCATTAGCCTGCAAACAAGTATTTTCCTGACCCATTTGCAAACTTTGATAGTTTATACATTATTTGACACCAATGAAAGTATGAAAGGGCTTTTATTAAATGAGATACAATTGCTGTTTTACAGAGAAAGCAGGGATATTACCTTCCTTTCTAAGATAGGGTAACTGCACAGACATTAGTGATTCCAGTACAAATATCACCTAGGAGTATGATAGCTAATATGGTAATGCAAGTTACCGTCTTCACTTTAAAGAGATTCTGCGTACTACAGAGAGAGAACAACAGCAAAAAGGGGTCAACAAGCAGCAGCAGAATAGGGGGGTTTCTGATCTTTGGCACAGCATGTTGCAGAGAAGGGAGCGCAGACAGAAGGGGTTTATATAAACTAAGGTTATAGCGTTCTAGACATATTTACAGCCTGTGACTCTAGTTCAGATATAAAAGAAAGTCCTTAGCCATTTGTACAGAGTCACTGATGTCACTGGGACTACCTCTGTGCTTAAAATTGCACTTTCCTTTAAGTGCGGAAATATATAGCATATTTTTAATTGATCTTGAATTCCAAATAAATACTTGGAATGTAGGATGCTTGGAGATCACAGAAGAGGCTTCTTACAAGGATGTATGATGAAGGTAATTGGGTCTGGTATGAATAACGTATTTGAATTCCAAGCCAAATATAACCAGCATGTTGAGGAAAACAACAGAATGTATCAGAATTAATATCAGCAGAGCCATCCGTCTGAGTGTTCAACATGATCGTATATCCTTGAAGTTTTGAAGAAGCATATGGAAATCAATGGGCTTTTTGCACGGAATACATGTACAAATAATTTTAAAAATAGCTTTACATCTCAGCCTCCACTAGCCTGGAAGCACCCCATTTCCAAGGGATATTGCAAGAAGAGGAAATACTTCCGCAACAAAATAAATTCCAGAAGTTAACAAAGAAATTTTTTTTTAGAAACCACTGGAAACATTGAACATTCCAGAAAAAAAGAAAAAAACAAACCATGAGATGCAAGAATTTTTCTATTTAAAAAGCCTCCAAAACTAACAGAGAGAACTCACCTTTCTGAAACACAACTTGATAGGATGCCTTAATCACACACTCCATAAAGTAAATAAATATGATACATTCTCTACTTTGCAAAATTATCAAATGGACTATTCTAGTAAGTTTTTTTTAATCTTGAGTTGGATAAAAACACTAAGGAAATCTGTGTCTGAAAGTCATCTTCCACAACATATACGAATATGTAACAGCAAAGCCATAATGTAAGAAAATGTACTGAAATGAAAATTTACAGCATTTAAATATGGGTAGTGTGCCCTCTCTCCCCACTCCTGCTTATCTTCACAGAAACTCCATTCTAACACTTTGCTTAATTTTAGTAATTAATTATTTTCTGACCAAGCAATATCTTGGACCTAATAATGCTTTATATTAACACTTACTGCTAGAAATTACAGAAAATGTATTATCTAAAACTTCAGGCTCATAGTTCTCTTTCGGTTAGCTATTGCTTGTCTAATATGAGTTCATAGTTCAGTTACTACTGGAAGGGAAATACGACATATGCATAGCATCTCTTCCAGGGTTTGCTTATGGAACCTTCAAAACTAAAGTGCAAGAAGTTGATGAGAACCAAGCCCCATTCAGATGGCAGGCTCTAAAGCAGCACAGGCCAGACAAACATTCAGCAAGGCTGACACCTAGTAAAAGTTTAGTGAACTGCAAAGTGAATGTGAGACAACAACAGAGCTTCGAGAAAGGCAGTCTAACACCTAGAGGTTTAGGAGAATCTGAGAAAAACTGCTGAGAGTAAAAGCCAAGTTTCCAAAGAGACATAAGCATGTAACGGAAAATGAACCTAACTTTTGGAAGGGAAAGGTCCAAGGATTTGTTGTTTTCTTACCTGGGGATCTGAAAATAGCAGTCCTGTTTCCTTATGTTTTATTATTGCTGCATTCCCAGGAATGTTCCTTGCCAGCACTGGAATATCTAAATCCATTGCCTAGAGGAATATAGTGAAAGGAAACAACAGTTTATTAGGATTCAGGGATTTTGAGATGTTAATGACAACAATTCCAAAATGAAAAGCAGAAACAACAAACCAAACTTCTTTCCCATCTCTCTGATAAACACCATGTCTAAGGTGATCTCCTATATGGAACTTCCCTAAAATATTTTGTTTATATTTTTGTTAGTCTTGTAGCTTTGAACATATTATCAGAAGCAATGAATCCAGAAAGTCAATGGATAGCTGTTTCATCCTTTACTCTTTTCCACCTCAAAGCATGCAGTTTGTTTCCCACTGGAAGCTCCTGAGATATGGACAAAATTAAGGTTCAGATCAAAGGTTGTCACTGTAACTCCTACCATTATTGTGCCTAGATAAGATTAGTTCACAGCACAAAAAGCCAGTTCTCCCCAACAAAGTATCTGTTCTCTTGTTCCATTAAAGCACACTTTTCTCAAATTTTCTACAATGTGCAGAACTGGAGAGATGTGGGCAGTTCAACCACAGTGAAGGTGACGGTGGAAGTCACTTGGCTCCTCCTCCTCAGTTCTGATTCCTACTGGTCATACAGGACTCTGGAAGTTTTTCTTTTGACAGCATCTGTTACTATAGCCTGTCTTGGACTTTGAGTGTTCAGGGAATGCAGGGGAGTACGCAGCGATGCAGCTTCTGACTGAACTAGTCCAAGGAGGGGAGAGAAAAGGTTATGCTTTCAGAACACATTATGCTTTCAAAATGTATTATCTACAAAGCTATTGGTATGGCACTCCTTCAGAGACCAAGGAATACATCTGAAGAATTTAATTCCACATAAACTATGGGCTGGTTGCTTGATGTATTTATTCATTTATTTTTATGTATATGTATGTGTGCACATATGTATATACATAAAAAAAGGAAAGGAAGTATAGGGTCTCAACATCGTAGCATTTGAGGTTGCCTGCAGAATCAGGAGCAGAGACACAGCACAGCATCCATTGAAAGCTAGTAAATAATTTCCAAGAGACCTAATGCCTGGCAACTTTTAATAATACAGCTTAGATTTTGAAGTAAGTAGTGTGCAAACCCTGGCTGCTCAAATCTGTTACTCATGCATATCCTGATGTATTGGGTTTGTGCGGCAAGGTTTTGGTAGTGGGGGGGCTACAGGGGTGGCTTCTGTGAGAAGCTGCTAGAAGCTTCCCCCATGTCCGATAGAGCCAATGCCAGCCACCTCCGAGATGGCCCCGCCGCTGGCCAAGGCCGAGCCCATCAGCGACGGTGGTAGCACCTCTGGGATAACATATTTAAGAAGGGGGAAAAAAACCTGCGCAACAGCAACTGCAGCGGGAGAGAGGAGTGAGAATATGTGAGAGGAACAACTCTGCAGGCACCAAGGTCAGTGAAGAAGGAGGGGGAGGAGGTGCCCCAGGAGCCGGAGCAGAGATTCCCCTGCAGCCTGTGGTGAAGACCATGGTGAGGCAGGCTGTCCCCCTGCACCCCAGGGAGGTCCACGGTGGAGCAGATATCCACCTGCAGCCCAGGGAGGACCCCACGCCAGAGCAGGTGGATGCCTGAAGGAGGCTGTGACCCCGTGGGAAGCCCGCGCTGGAGCAGGCTCCTGGCAGGATCTGTGGACCCGTGGAGAGAGGAGCCCATGCTGGAGCAGGTTTGTTGGCAGGACTTGTGACCCCACGGGGGACCCACACCGGAGGAGTCTGTTCCTGAAGGACTGCACCCCAGGGAAAAGACCCACGCGGGAGCAGTTTGTGAAGAACTGTAGCCCGTGGGAAGGACCCATGTTGGAGAATTTTGTGGAGGACTGTCTCCTGTGGGAGGGAGCCCATGCTGGAGCAGGGGAAGAGTGTGAGGAGTCCTCCTCCTGAGGAGGAAGGAGCAGCAGAGACAACATGTGATGAACTGACTGCAACCCCCATTCCCCATCCCCCTGCGACACTGGAGGGGAGGAGGTAGAGAAATCAGGAGTGAAGTTAAGCCCGGGAAGAAGGAAGAGGTGGGGGGAAGGTGTTTTTTAAGATCTGGTTTTATTTCTCATTACCCTACTCTGAGTTGATTGTTAATAAATTAAGCTAATTTCCCCAAGTTGAGTCTGTTTTGCCCGTGACGGTAACTGCTGAGTCATCTCTCCCAGTCCTTATCTCGACCCATGAGCCTTTTGCTATATTTTCTCTCCCCTGTCCAGCTGAGGAGGGAAGTAATAGAGTGGCTTTGGTGGGCACCTGGCATCCAGCCAGGGTCAACCCACCACACCTGATCTGAAACTTTAATTACTATTGATGAATTTGGAAGTCTTGAGATGCACTGACTGTAAAACCAGAAAAACTCATATTGTACAATCATCACTGTGTCAAACAAGAGAAAGAAACTCACTCCCCTAAATCTTCAATCTGTTTCATACTGATTCCCTGTCACTTCAGAGTGAATGCATTTTTAATTACTGTCATTACACTCCGGGATGGGGAGCAATTTTGCTTCAGTCTACATAGCAAGAAAACAAAACTCCAAGAGAAAACCGTGTTTTATAGTTTGGACAAAACTGAAGACAAAAATACCCTGGCTGATAACATTCAGAACCAATTATGTTTTGAACAGTGAGGGACTGCTGTGACTTAGCAATGTGTCTTAATAGCTTAAAATATCCAAGAGAAACACTGTTTAAATCACCGCTGCAGAAGAATTTACTCTGGACAAAGAAATTCTATAGTCCTTCTGGCATGAACATCTGCTTTGCAGCAGTAAGCTCTAAAAATAATAATAACCCTTAATGAAATAACCTGTTCTACACTTTGTATCAGAAACTACTGGATCAGCTGGAGGTAATTCAGACAAATCGATTAATGAAGTCAACACAAAGCAGAATAAGCAAATGAGAAATATAAAAACTACAGGCCAGATTTCTGAATTTATCTAAGTGTCTAAAGTTGTTGGGATGCAGCTTTTTTTAAAATAAAAAATAGTAATTTTGGTGAGAGAAAATACAGTTTTTGGTCATCCACAAATTATTTTGTCATTTGCTCTGACTTCACTGTTAAACAAAACAAATCTGTTTTCCGAAGGTAAATTTACAAAAACATACGATGACAGTATCTACTTTACAGTACAGCAAAGTTCACCCAGGAAATGAGAGATACCGGTGCCCTACCCTGCCTGACAGGTTTTGAATCTGCAGGTCGAGGAAGTTGCTTTTGGCTCTAATTACCCAACTATAGACCTAACATGGGGTTCCCACAGAAGCACCAACATCTCAAAGAGACACGGAATTTCGGATTCAGCTCTTTTTCAGCCCTTCCTATTGATAGGCTTAAATGCCCTTATGTTCAGCCTGCTTGCTGTTGATCTCATTCAAACATGTTCAATGAACAGGGAATGAAGATATTTTACTTGAACTTCTGAACTGAAAATCAAGAGCTTGATAGTGGCAGTGAAGCGTGTCAGCGTTCATTGTCACCTGCCTAAGGCCCTCTCCTCACCTCTCTGTATTTCTCCTTTTAAAAAACAAAACTGTAAGAGTATTTCAGGTCTGGCTACTTTCCAAACAAGCTCTTGTCTGTTCAAGGGAAAGAGCACCATTAAAAAAAAGAAAGAAAGAAAGAATGAAAGAAGAAATCACACAAAACAGCACAACCACCCCAGGACTGATGGTTGGAAGTGCCACTATCCCCACAATAGTTACCTAAAGAGAGGAGTTTGGATTCGAGCATGTCAGATGCAGTGAATAGTGGACACTGTGCAGTGGGGCTGCACGTTGATAGTGATCATCAAATATGTGAGTGCCCTGTGGCAGTTCTGTCTTGGACTGTACCTAATGGTGTGATTGCTTAGGCTGGCACAGTATTGCTGTACTGCGGTTTAGATTGAGCTGTAGCGCACATTTAAAAAAAAAAAATGTCACAGGATATGTTCATTCACTTCTGTCTCTGAACGCTACATAGTTGATGACTCATTGAAGTTGATCACTAAGTTTATATTTCATTTTCCATAATTTCTGAACTCTAAAGGGAAAGACATTTGTTCTGTCTCATAGAGTTGGATGGCAGTAACTGCTACATAAGAAAACTTTCAGGTCCCAAAACACATAGGTACCAATGAATTATAGCTACTGAAAGACAGAACAGATGGCCAAATACATAAGATGAGGGGCTGGCTTTATACCAGGCAGCCTTAAACAAATGAATTGGGCTGTAAATAATTACTGCACGAAGTAGCTTAGAATTTAATTTAGATACTTAGTCTATTTTTAAGCAGTAAAAAGAATCATTTGCATTGTTGAAAATATGTATAATTTACTGACCTAGGTTCCACAAATAATAGCATAAAATAACATTTTAGTCCATTGGCCATCTGTTTTGTTACATTATTCTGACTGCAAATGTGTTTTAATGCTATTTCAGAAGGATGCAGGGTGTAAATGTCAGCTTTGGAGGCACGTTACACAATAAGTATTTCTAACCAGCAGTATAAGGCTTATAGAGTAAATACAGGTTTTATTTACTATTTTGTCTTCCGGATTGTCCCTCATTTTCTTCCTCCTAGCCTATGCATCTTTTTGTTGGCCTCTCTTCAATTGTACTGCTCTACAACATCCCTTTTTATTTTTTTATTTTTATAGGTTGCTATGGTTTATATTCCAAACTACTAGGCCTGTACTTCACATGTTGTCTAAGACTAGATTTTGCCCTACAGCTAAATAGAATCTGGCCATCTTCCTTTTCTGTGATGATTTTTTTTTAATTGGCTTTTTTTTGGTAAAAGCATAACAGTCTAATGATTTTTACAACAGTTGGAATACTCTTGAGAGCACAGAATAGTACTCTGATGAAATGGTGCTGGAGTCAAAACCTTTTTCTTACCAACTATATAGAGAACATATAAAATTTTCCAGTAGTAGTGCCTTTTTCACCATCACATGCCCAGGAACATGCAGAACTCCTGAGTCTTCTGAGGAAGAGATGTATTTTAAACGCTTGCTATAATGCTTGTTTTCTCTTCTTCAAATGCCAAACAAAAAAATAGACCAGGCAAAATCTCTGAGGTATCAGTACTAGATGACAAAGTAATTAGTTATGGTTTCTAGTTCTTTCATACCTTAAGGTAGGTTGAAATAGATATGATTATATATTTATTTCATTTATCTATTATATATTTATCTCATACTAAAATACTGTTTACAGATTCATGTCCTTGTTAAATTTTGAACTTTCAAGAGAATGAAAGTTGCATTTCCAAATTCAAGCAAGATGTTATCTGCAGCCTAGGACCAAAAGATTTTATACATAGTTTTCTGCCTTATTAATTTAACAAGAACTTAACAGATGGCCCTTCCTACTGCTGGCCATCTCAAGCAGGGACTTGACTTTATTACATTGACACTTCCTCTGAGAGAGAGTTTTTTAAAGTAGGATATTTTATAAGCATGTCATCAAACCCCACTGTACAACTGTCTAATAAACAGACATACAATACCAAACCCCTTATAACTTTAGAAGAAGAATTCAGACAGGTCTGAGGTACTAAAAAGGACAAGCTTCAGGCAGTTTCTCAAGAGATAACTAAAGACCTAATTCTGCTTGTAGAAAGTCCTGACTCAGCTGGGACCGGAGCTGTTGTCTCACAACACCTGTGCCACGTCTATTGGACTTTCTGTCCTATAATGCAAGATTTCAGTTTGCACCTGTAATTGGTAACTCATTTGCTTGTAACTAATATGCACCTGAACTAGCATGCTCAGGCTTCTGAAAGCATGCCAGCTCTTTTTATACCTGTTAAATGACTTTTATGATATACTCCAAGTTGTGAGTTTTCAGTTCAGAGATTAGGCTGTCCTTTCTCCACTACTCAACAACAAGGCAATATAGGACTGAGGCTGGTGGAAAGAAGTGGGTTACACCTATGGTTATAGATTTTCCAGGAGGAAATATTCCACTTCAGAATATTTGAAATTGCATTTTATCTTCAACACATGATTATGCATGAACACAAACCAAATCTGACTATTAGGTTTGACATTATTCCACCAGTGTAATAACAGAAGAAAGGAGAACAGGGTCTTTTTCTCTTGTTTTTATGAAAAAGTTATAATGTACAAGAAAATAGCTAACAGCCTACTATAGGTCAAGTCTTGCACTTAGAAGAGAGAATTTAATTTTTCCGCTATGGTCAATTGCCAGTTTATTTTAGCATGCTTAGCTGTTAAACTCAGATTAAGACTTAAAGGTAGATTAAATGTTGACTAACTTTATTTTTAGTAAAGGTAGTGTCTTCAGTAGAATTAAATGAATAAATGTATCAATCATAAGACTAGCCTAGGACATGATATGCACAGCTACATGTAAGGTAAAAAAGTAATACTAACTGATCTACTATATAGGTATAAAAATACACACATATGTAAAATAAATTCAGCATGAAAAATTAAAATGAATACTTCTTAATGATTCATCCTAATACATAATTTTTTCTGATGTAAGAAAAACAACAAAAGGGAGGAAGCTAACGTTGCAAGTGTGCATGTAAAGGCATCCTGCATAGAATGCTCTTTTGCCAGAATGGTCTTGTAATTCTTAGAGAAAGAAGAGAAATATAACAGGAAGTATTTACTATTCTGTTTGTGTAGTAATTCTCAGTGAGAAGAACAGTTGTTGGAGGGTTTTTTTTTTTTTTTGACAGCTCTGGGTATGGATTGGGAATAAATTACTCAACATAACTGTGTAGTGGAAACTTAAAGGAACAGCTTTCCACTGGAGGTGGTGTTTGACTATTTAATAGCCCTGATAGGATAATGGAATAGTTCAGCCACACAGAGAAGAACTCAAATAAAAACCCTCCTTGTTGATTTAGTCTTATAGTTACCAGATTCAAAACTTGTCAGAATTGCAACTTCAAAAGAGGAGAGCAAAAATCAATAATTCCTGAAGCAGGCTCGACATTACCTCTGAAGTAAACCGGCATTATCTTTTTGCTTTGAGTTACCACATATTTGTTAAGACTCTGAACGTACAAGATTGCTCCCTCTCCTGAAAAAAGCTAAGGAAAGTGCCTTTTAACTTTAATGGGAAAATCTGGGGGAAAACTATACCAATTGTCCCATCAGTCCTGAGTCTGCGTAACAATTTGCATCGGGCCAAGCACATTTGCACTTCTGTTGCAGATGCTGTGTCTCTTAACAGTCTTTCTGGTTTGCTTCCCGCCTCCCCGCCCGCCGACCAACTCACTGACACTCTCAGGAAATAAATCAGATTGGTTTTTGGTCAACTGTTAAGTGAGTAGTCCTGAAGGGAACATATAACAGGTGAGGAGGAGGTAACAGTTACTTAACTTTTACTTCTCTGAGTCACTGACTTAGTCGTGGCTGTGTACTGAGTTGCTACACTCCATTTCATCTCAACTACTGAACATACAAAATTTGTCTAGCCTGCCACACTAAGTTTGGAAATGTCACAGTCTGTAGTAATTGTTGTTTATAGAGTATTGTTGCTGTGAAACAGCACCTGCTTCCACCTCTGAGCACTGGCATTTTAGAAAGGAAATACACACTTGCTATCTTACTATCCCCTAGCTTTCATAATTCTTACAATGCTCACTTAGTTCTTACTTATGAAGGACTTTCAGGTGTGTGGAAGAAAAGTATGCTGGAAATGCAACATGTGATTACTCATTAGAAACAGAAATAGGAGATTCATTCATACAAATCATGTAATACTTTCTGTGATCTTCTGAGATCATCACGAACCAACGTTCAGCAGTCACCAAAGAAAATTGGAATAGTAAAAGGTGTCTGCCCAAAGTACTTCCACTTTAAGTACATTTATTTTTTTCCTAGAAAGCATTTGATACTAAGCAGCGCCCTACTTTGACAGGTATGAAATAAACCTGGTTATTAATTTTCAATACTGATGGCAAAAAAAATTAACTGAGCATGTCATTCATTCATTAATCATTTCAGAATTAAATAACCAAATACAGCTCTTAGATTGCTTTTTGAAAGGATGTAAAAATAAATGAAAGTCTATTCTAGCAACATTATAAGGAAGTGGATGTTGAATCAAGAATAGTGACAACCCCAGTAAATCAGAATGATTCTTCTGTCTCAGGTCTGTAATGTTAATTTAACAGGACTGATAAAATTACATTCTGCCCTTTAAAAAATAAATAGACAAAGCATAAAAAACTGTCAGTTCAAGGGAAGAAAACTTTAATTACTAAGACTTGCAAAAAGGAATATTTTAGTTTTGTCTTCACTAGCTTTGAAACATGGACATAAAATGCTGATGCACATTTCCAGTGATAAAAGGTGATTTCAGATGCACTGTAACCTCCCTGAAAAACCTTACTGCTAAGATGCAATTACCTCCAGAATCGCAGCAGACATCCCCTCTGAAATGGAGCTGTTCACCACAGCAAAGCACCTTTTCATAGCAGCATGAAGATCATCTTGTGGCATCTCCTGTAATAAATGTACTCCAGGTGCCCTAGAAATAAAATGCACACAAATAGGACACCTCCTGAGAATGTGCTCTAACAATTCTTCCTAAAACTTAGGGCAATGATGGAAGGTGGGCAGAGCAATTCAGGCATGGTTCTGATGCTAACAATTGCTTGCCCATGGGCAAGCCACTTTACCATGTTTTTGTTAGCTTTCTATCTATAAATGCAGTTATAAACTCAATACAGTACACATTGCTATCTGCCACTTCATTGTCTGTTGTTCTGAAGTTTTATAGTTGATCACATAACACCATGCTCTGTTAACCACAGTGTCATAAATGAAGGAGCTGAGTTCAATGGATAGGGGCGCAATTTTCCCTTAAAGAATTTGTGTAATATAGGGAAGATGCATGCAGAGATTTACAAAAAACACACAGTTTAAATAGTTAGGGAAATGGAGCACAATCATGAGAACGGTCAACTGCAGGAGATGCTGGCTTTTCGGGATGGAATGTGGTTCTGAAA
>WAAD01007103.1:131292-145201 GCA_013389945.1 Fregata magnificens
ACGAATTCCCGAACCAGTCAGCTCAGGAAATAAGAAGCCAAGGAAGTGATTTTTTTTTTTTTTTTTAACTTGCAAACATTTTGTTTTTCCCCTATCACTCCTATATGACTGCCCCTCCAGTCCACTGCCCAGTCATAACAGTTGTCTATTTTAGTTATTAAATATGAACTGGGAAAAGAAATGGACAGAAAAGAGGTCATAAAAAAAGTGAATAGTCATCAACAAGCCGTTCACAGATGGGAAGGAGGCAGTTTCTGAGAATCAGAGTGAATTAACTAAGTCACAAAAACTACATAACAAGCAGCAAATCCACATATAAATGAAGTGGGGGGGAAAAATAACACTGTTTACAGTACAGTGGAAGACTAAGGATATTCTACAGACTTTATCTTTCAAAAGCTATATGAACTTTGGTGTTCAAAGTGTTTAAAAATAAGAAAAAATGGTTTAATACGTTATTTTATTACTTAACATTTCTTGGTCCTTCTCTTACCTATGAATAAATAGCATTTTAAATCATAGTGGATCTTCCAATCCTAAAAAAAGCCTTGCAAACAATGGAGACAGCATTGCAAGCTGGAGGCCAACTTCAGAATTTAAAATTGCAGGATAAGTGGGATAGCTGAAATTCAGCACTAGGACATAGATGCAGCAAAACAGAAGGTAGAAAAAAGCAGATGGGGCAGAGGGCAGCTTATGCCAGCCTTGCCTCCATAGCTGACGTACTGCACAGTTCTGCCTCAAACTCCGGTGGGTGAAGATAGGCTTTTAGTTCCCTAAAACCACTAAGTTTCAAAAATAAGCTTAAGTTAAGCATCTGGTTTCATGCTCTGCTGGACCTTTAATGGCTTATGGTGAGTAAATATAATCCTGCCAGGGCTTGGATCATCAAGAAGAAAATAGCAGGAATACTGTGTAACAGGGCATATGGATGTATTCACACTTTATGAATCAATTTTCTCTTATGTTCTTTATTTTAAATGGTCTTGAGAAGAATGGAAGAATGAAACTGAATGCTAATAAAACTGGCTTAGGTAATTCTTAGGCACCAGTTTTACACTACTGAAATAAAACACTGACTGTAAGCACAAGATCTTTTACAGTATTTCAAAATCACTTGGAATACAGATTATTACAAATGCTGTATTATATACTTCATAATTAAAGATAATTTATCCAATGTAATAGAAAGTAAGTTGTTGGAAGATACAGCCCTTGAGCACAGTGCAATTGCTTACATGTTCGTAATTTAAATTCTTAATTGACTGTCTAACTAATAAAGCACACATTAGAGGAATAATGCAGTTCACATTAGTGTGAGTTAATATGTATAAAGTGTTAATATTCTGTGACCTAGGCGTGGAAAGATGTATTCATATTCTTCACTGTTTGAAAGTAAATGTGTGGCATTTGCTCTCACCCTTTATATGAAGATACAGCCAGAAAAAGAACTCAAAACTCCAGCATTTAAGACACAGGTCAGCAGGTGTATTCAGGTATTTCAGTTTAGGACTTGCCTCCAATTCCCTGTCTGCCACAAACCTTCTCCAAAACACTGAGTGAGTCTCATAGGCCTGGAGCACAAAGGTGTTTAGGTTGTTGTAGAAGTCACTTTCTAGCTCAAACAGAATCCAACGCATAGCATTAGTAGGAAGCCTTGCTAAAGCCACAGGCTGTGGACTTTCACTGAACTTTTACTTAGCTACATGAAGGAAGGCCCTGAAACTGGTGCAAACCAGACAGCTAAGGGGAAAAGGAACATGTATAAATTTATATATGTTCGATAAGTAACCACAACCATCAGCAGAAGCTGCATCCATTAAGATAAGAAAAGGAATGTCCCACCTGGAGACAGAGAAAGGATCCAATAAGGAACAAGAAGACCCCAGACCCAAATATTGCTATGGGACTAAACCATCATGTGAGGGGAGGGGAACTTAGATTGTAAGGGTATAATTGCCCAGGGATTTCTTTGTTCGGGGTCCCTCTCCAGAGGCGTCCAGCTTGAGCTGTTCTTTACCACTGTATCACTCAATAAATTCGTCTGGCGCACGTTGTGTCACGACTCTGCTTCAGGGAAACCTAGGGTCAAGCCTGAGAGGAGAAAAAGCACCCGAGAGTGAGTGTGCGTAAGTGAGAAGTTGAAAAGGGGCACCTGTCTGCCCAACGGAGCTGCCCGCTGCAAAGGGACTCCGGTCCTAGCAGTTAAAGTCTCGGGTGGTGTGTGTGCAACTCCCTGAATGGTGTGTGAATGCTTGGGCTGCAGCTTCTCCTTTAACAAGGTAAAAATCAATCAAAGTTAAGCGCTTAAAAACACTTGAGGTGCTGATTTCAAAAGGATTTCAAAGTTCAAGTTTGTTTCTCCTCCTTATTCTGTTACTTTTGTCTTTTTCTTGCATAAGATCTATGACAGAAGCTGTGCCCTTTCATGTTTACCCATCATGAAGTTCACTGTAGTAACTATTAAAACCAAGTTATATTTGTAATGTAAATACCAGATCCTATGTCTGCTCATGTATACTTTTAACGCAAACAGATTAAAAAAAAAAAAATCAATTCATGCTGAAATAAAGTATTGAATATTAAATTGTTCTGTTGTGCAAGCTCCACTCTAAGTGATTTTTTTAGGCAAAGATGTATTAATGATTATGTTATGATGCAAATTAGAACTGAAGAGATACCAAGCAGTTAGTTTCTACTTCTTGCATTTATTGTTTGGCTGCAGCTGATGTTTCACAAGATGAGGTGAGTGGAGCGAACAGCTCGCTTCAGCTGGAAAAGGGTGGTCCTGCCTTGCTCTTTTTATCCCAGTGTGTTGCCCCTTACTGTCAGCCAAAAAGTTACTGCTTACCCTTCACTGGATCTGGTGCTCATTGCAGTTCTCTGTGATCCGGTACAAGTCTTTAGCCAACAAGTTAGTTGGAAAGCTAACCTTGCACAGAAAATCAGCTGGGCTAACAAGCTAGATCAGCAAGCCCTGCTGCCTGTTGTGGAGTTTTTCACACGTCACCAGTGCAGCCTGACACTATCCAAAAGCACTCCTTGTACTCAGATGACTGGAAGCTCTTTATGGTCTTCCTCTACTCTTCAGAAACCAGGATTGAGCACCGTCTGCTTCAAGGATTTGTCTCAATTTTCTGCACTGGCAGTCTGCCATCAACTCAACTATGTAAGGGTGAAAATGTTGACCCAGTCTATTTTCAAACAGGAGCATCAGATACTAAAGATATTTGCACTGAATGTCTGAAGTAGACCTGCAATACAGCAGATGCAATGGTACCTACTAAATGAAGAGAAAGAGAATGAACCATTACTACCAGTTCTTTGCTGGCTAAATGATCTCCTTCAAACACATTGCCAAATGTATTTAACCACTATACTGTTGGATGAAAAGAATTTTATTCAGTATTTTTCCACATATCATTCAGCACAGTGTGTTTCATTTTGTTTTCAGAAGGAGATATGACTTTGAAGAAAGTTAAGTGCTACTTATGTGCTACATATCCCTCAAGGCCTGGTCAACAGGGCTGTATATCACATATTGCTGGGCTTAGCATAACTTCAATTTTACCTCTGCAGTTCACCTTAAGAAGTTAATTCTATTTCCAGTGTTGACAAAACAAGTATTTTCAAATTATTCTTCCAAATTCTTTATTGTAAGTAAAGCTGTTTAGTGGAATTTTGGTAACATAAAGAAGTTTATTAAATGATGCAAAAAGAAATAATATATGCACATGGCATCAGGAGAGACTCGATAACAACAGCAATGATTAGTTTTAAATGTTACAGAGAAGCGCTTCCTAAACTGTTGTATACTCTTTTCAAATACTAAACAGCTTTTAAATGCCAGATCTATTTGACCTGTCGAAGCACATAAATAGGAAATGCTTTCCCTGAAAGGAAAAACAGGAATACAGAATATGAAGATTATTGCAATTCTCTAGCATTATTTAGAAAACATTTTAGGAGAATGCATAGTTGCTAATACTATAAGCATCACTATCATCATGTAAACATACCCACTCTGCTGCTGCCAGTTCCTTCATTTTCATCGTGAAAGCCACTGCAAACCTAGTTAAATGGACAAAAATAGATGGGATCATCTGCTTAAAGTGTTTAAACATAAAAACAGAAAAGTACTTCAGAAAAAAATCTTTATAAGAACAAAGAGCAGAGGCTTATAAAAATGATTATAGATGGAAAGACAGAAAGCAGGCTTTCTATTTGTTTTACCAGAAAATACTGGTTAAGCAAATGGTATCTCTTCAGGCTTTACAACTTAGAGCTCTTGGGGAGTTAAACTGAGGATTTCTTAAAGTAAGAGAAAACCCAAAGAATGGGAACATCCCCCAGTTTATCTAGATTACAGATACAGCTGCAGTAGTGAGTTAGCATCTCCTGTTTCTACATCACTGCAAGTTGCAATAGCCCTCTTCACAACCAGAAAGCTAGGTAAGAAGGGATCTTAAGTCCAGTTAGTTTCATACTATTGTTGTTTGACAATACCCAGTCCCACTGTTTGCAACTCATTGCAACTGAGTTTAATTCAAATGAGCAGATGGATTTTTTTAAACCTTTCCCCAATGTTCTCTCCTTATTTCTAAGTAGTCAAACCTGTCAATGAGTAACAAACATCTGAGAGACAAAAAATGTTATTTTTCAGGAAAAATATCAGAATTAAATAAACTAAAAAAGAAGACAGATGATCCAGTGACTGGGCTTCAACTCTGGAATCCCACAAACTTGGGACACTCAGCTCTGTAGCTCTGATGTCAGGCATCTGCAGTGGAGATGAAATTTGCAGTGCTGAGTTAGACACCTGATATTCCTTTATACTAAATAGGGAAGAATTGGGTGCCCAGAAATGAGATTTACCACAGTCATCGTTTCAGGCAAAGAGACCATCACACTATCCAGACATAATACTGATAGAAGGGCATTTTGACTGTTCTCTGGTTAAGACTTTTCTTTGTTCTGAGAAGGGTGTTTAAATGAATGAACTGTAGAATAGTATATGAACACCGTCTACTCCTCCTCTGCAATGTATATAAATCATAACGCCAAAGTAAGAACAAGCAAACAAAAGCGTACTTGAATAACTTAATGACTAGGGTTTTCATCTGGGAGGGAGAAGAGAATTCTGTTCCCAAAGCTTACTTCCACTTTTTCACTTATGGCTGTTTATAATGGCTCATCTGGACTTTTACTTACATGCCTTTGAGAAATATATGTAGTACACTATCATTCCACATAACAGAAGTCTGATTTCATATCAGATAAACAAATTATTCTTTCTGGGAGCTTGATGTAATACCAAGAAGTCATATGGAGTCAGAGTTAACAAAGAATCCCTGTTCAAAAGAGATCTTAAGAACATGCTGGGCTTTAATGTAGCTTTTAAGTTGTTATGAAATATAAACACATGCTTTGACTGTTCTTAAATGGAACTTTAGTGTTAACTGGAGCCACAAATGGGACCATTTCTGAAGACTATCAGCCCTGTGGAATAGAAATGCTTGAACGCCTCCTTCATATGAGAGACATAATGTCTCTGCTCAGCAAAATTCCTTTTTTTTTTTTTAATTGCTTTTATAGACATTGAATATAAAACAGAGGTTATTGCATATTACACTTATGATTTGGTGTTTCTTTTTCATAGAATTAATGTAATGTTTCTGTCCTGAGCCAACCCTATGACATCTCAATGGTTAGAGATGAAGCACATTACT
Organism: Fregata magnificens; assembly: GCA_013389945.1. NCBI lineage: Eukaryota > Metazoa > Chordata > Aves > Suliformes > Fregatidae > Fregata > Fregata magnificens. Next base: position 137,022 of record WAAD01007103.1, read on the forward strand.
AAGTCACAACCAGAACAGTGCTTTTCCATTGGAGACGTTATAATTTGAGGGCATGAAATCACAATAATTCACTAGAAGTCACATAAATGCTGAATTATAACTCCTACTTTTGTTTGTTGAAACAAACCTTATTCCCATACATTTGTTTTGTAGTATCTGCTTTATGGTACTACAATGAATTTCACATACACAACTTGACAGCTTTAAGGTTATTAAAGCCTTTGCAAATGCTTGTTTTGTCAAGTTGCACATGCTCCCTTTCCAGTTTTTGCAATTATACTCTCAATACATCACATTAACAAGCAGAAAAAACTGTTGCTCCTAAGTCTACAAAATACTGTTCAACAGAAAAAAAATACCCCAAAGGAGTACAACCACCACTTAGAGGAATTTGATTAAAAACGAAACACTCATTATAAAGCTAGACAGTGTTCAATACTTTGTTTTATGGAATGTGGTGGCATATTGTACTGCACAAGTAATCTACAATTCATTATACTTTCTGCTTAGAACCTTGCAATCAATAAAGAAAAAAAAAATCAATGTTTCTTTTAATAACTATGCAATGAATAATACTAGTGATAATACTGGAGAAGAGATCCATTCAGAATAACTTCTAGAAAACTGAATTACTTTTCCTGTAGCAGAGAAAATATTATGAACTGCATAAGGATGCAGTAATGTATTTTGAAACATCATAGGAAATCCAAGCTACTAAACTATACTTCAAGTTCCTAACTTAATCATCATTAAAAAAACCCATTCACTAAAGCACAGTTTTTGCATAAGCTACATTAGCTATATTTGTGACAGATCATATTTTAAACACAGAACTGGATCAAATGAACACACTCAGAGACTCTGTTTTTATATACTTTTCATTTTGCGCAGTGCTGAAATTTAACTGACACATTAGATATCTTCTCTTCCTTCAGATCTGTTTAAAGAATAACTTCTGATTATTTGATAACAAAAGTAAACAAGTATATAAATTTTGTCTTGAATGGGCCCTTAAGTTGCTTTTCAACTACAAGTCACACTAAGATGTAAGAACATGCCCTAATGATTTTTCAATAAGCGTGATTAAGCGCTGTCTTTAAAATCTGTTTACCTACCGCATTTTATAGGGCACTCTAGACAGAGCAGCGTATCTATGCCAGCGTTAAGTTAGCTAATAATAGCTAGAACATATAGTGGTATTAGCAAAGATAAAACTATGAGATATAAGCCTGCTGCAGATTCTGTGTGCATTTCCTCATTGTTAACATGAAACAAAATCCATACTGCCATATCTGAACCACTGTAGTTATCTGTCTTAGCTAGAATGCTGTGATGAATGAACAGAGATAGTATCCTGAGCAAGCCCTGTTCAGCAATGTATTTAAGCTCTCCGATAGTAAGTATGCGAGCAGTACCACTGGATTTGGTAAGACGTTCCAGACGCTTAAATTTTACCTNGATGACTCAAGTCACCAGAAGCTCAGGCACAGTGTAGTTGCAGGAGGCTGAGTGACCTGCTGTAGCAACTTACTGCCACCAAAAGACATCCTTCTTGTATCCTTCCACAAGCTGACTTTTCTTATTAAAGGGGTAGAAAACTAACCCAGGAAAAAAAAAAAAGCCAATTTTACACCATTTAGTGAGTTAAACCTGCTCAGAAAGCAGTCCAATCTTGGCACAAGGAAGGGTGGATCACACAGCCACAAGCAAGAGAAAGAAGGAGAGGAAGAGAGGTAGCAGTAGAGCCATCCTTGCCATCAGTGAGCTATTATGCTGGCTACGCATGAAGTGACAACCTTAGCCTCTATCTTGGTAAGACTTAAGCTATCTATTGAATTAATTTCATCCGCTGGAAGCTTTACATACATAAAATGCTTTAGTTTCCAATAAGAAAAGGGCTTATTGGCCCACTATAGATGTAATCAAACACTGTTGAAGTCAACAGACCTTTGGATCAAGCAGAAGGAAACTTCTTTTCTGGGGATGTTGAAACAGTAAGAAATGCTGCAAAAACCTTTTTAGTTTTTAGTCATTTTCTCCGATTTCTGATCAGTTCTTGAACTACATTTGATGACTATACTGACCTGTCACTAGAACTTTTCAAGACTTTAAAACACCCTGAAAATACTCCCTCGTCAATTCACCTAAAAATTTCAGAGAATTTGCTTAAAGACTTTCTTCAGTCTCTGCTTCTTTGTTCATGTATCTAGAGAAAGGATCAAGTTAGCAGGACAAAAAGAACAAAAGCTCTTTATACTTGAGTCACCTGCTTTTCAGTCAAGCACTCTATCAACAAGCTAAATGTGAGGCCTCTGAGAACAGGTTTGATTCTGTGATGCAACAGGACAAATGCCAGTTATTTTTAGTTGTCGTCTCACTTAAGTCAAACTGCTGGGCACCTTGGTCTGTATGTGCAGATAGCACTTAATGCATAAAATATGTTAGTTCCAATACAGAATATTTTATATGTTTAAATATATGTAACATGAACCAAAATTTACTAAGAAACAGGGGTTCAAAAAAACCCCAAACAACATGGAGCAACTTTTAGTACTTCTGGCACAGGGCCTTGGCAAACAGGGTCCAACCTTGTTTAGGCTAATAATATTACTACCGTAAGATTTAATGAGAATATTCATACCTCCACCGCTAACAAAGATTTGCTGTTTAATCATACCTCCACCACTAACTCACCATTAACCACCTCCACTACTAAAGATTCACTATTTAAATACCAAATATCAGTCATTTAATGGCCAGGAGAGTTCTGTACAAATGAGTACTGCACAGATACTGTGGGACATACTTAGATGTGCATTTCTTTACCTAAATCTCTGCAAATATAAACAATCTAAAATAATTTTGGTAAGAAATTAAAACTTGATTGCATAAATCCATTACAAACATGTCAAATAAACCACAGCCAAGTTGCTATAGTCCACAGTTATACTAACCATCAAATGCTGTCTTTATAATGTCTACCCATAAAGTAGATTATTCTACAGAGCAATATACTGCCAAATCCCAGGTTAAGTATTCTTGCTATTATTATTCTCATTTCTTTTACCTACCTTAGAATTTTATATCCTCATCACATGCATAGTTCTATTATTCTAGAAAACAGTTATGAATCGGTAGACAAAGCAGAGGACTAGTTAGCTAGAGCACAGATTTCATTAGCTTTAAGTGGGATTTGAGTCTTTTTGAAAATTAACAGCCCAAGAGACCAAGTTTCAGCACTACCTCTGCCAACTCTTACATGGACAAATACAATGAAATGATTGTAACAGAGGAAATATAAAATGAATAGACTGCATACAGAGTATATTTTATGAATAAACTGTTCTACTTCCACCACTGAATCATAAAATAATAGGTAGAGATCATAGGGATTTCAAGTAATCTATCCTTTGTCTGCTGGCCTACACACCTCCCAGTGATTCCAAGCATTTATGGAACAGTTCCTAAAAGATCTGCTGTTACAAAAATGCAATTTCCTGTCATAAACCTTCCACACGTGCTTTTACCTGGCTTCTGCTAGCACTGCTCCCATTACCCGATGTTTCTCTTCACATTTGATATCTTCATTTACATCTGTCCCACCAAAGATGATTCCAAAAGGAATTCTGCTACCTGCAAAGCAATGACTATGATGAGAAGTTGACCAACATGTTAAGGTAATGACTAGAAGGAGATATTAAGAGTGAAAAAGTACATTGTTAACACTGTATCACATATGTAAGCAAAGGCCTTTGAAAAAGAAACCTGGAGAAAATANCATTTCAATAAGATGCAGTATTGCAAAGTTTGGTCCCAGGTATCTAGCCTCAGCCACTCATTCACTGCCCCCTCAAGCATTCCAGTACAGTGGTTTGAGTGACCATCCTGCAAAGTTGGTTACTGAAATTATTGGTTTTTTTAAATATTGACTTCTGAAGTTGATTTTACTGCTACAGAAAAGATAGATGGAGCCACACCATTGGAAAAGGTCACCGAATTACATAAGGCAGTATACGTGACCCTGCAGCAAAGCCATTGTTTTGCCTAATTCCATCCCAAAAGATGGATCTGGGTTTATAATTGGTTGTTCCAAGACCTTCTGTGATCACCGAAGTTATGAAAGTTGTTTTATGATGCCTTACAGTGCTCAGAACAGTAAGAGTAGAGGAAGTTGGCTGTGGGACAGTCTGTGCACAAGACCTTATCAACATTCAAATTTTAGAGTATCAACAAAATCATATATATCCTAATGGCATCTGCACTCTGGTAAAAGCCTAGTTTTGATACACAGCATGAGAATAAATTCATATTTGCGTAAGGGTAAAGCCACCAAAACACGATAGCGTAGCACTTCTATGCTAACAGTGGCTAGACTTATACGGACAAGGCCAAAGACTACCTAGATGAAAATACAAAAGCCAACACTAGTGCAAGATTCCTTTCTAACAGTATTTATTTTCTTGGAGTCAGGTTATTTTTAGTAACTGACAAGTTACCAGTAATGTTCTTCCCTTAAACTAATCAAGATAGCAGACAATAACGTTTACTGTTGATTGTTTCAGCACTGAAACTGATTAAGTGGTCAGTTTTACACCACATTAAGCTAACAAATAAACAACCTCACGGTGACTAATTACTACATGCAGAACATAGTTTTAAATTGCAAATGGGACTGCAGTTTTGGAAAAGAAACAGTCTCCAGTAAGACAGTGTACAAAACCTGTCATTAAGGTGATGCATTTTGCGGATTTTGCAGATTTCTGCTAGCTGTAACAGATGAAGCCAAGGTTTCCTTCTGACTGTGAACAAGAATAAGCAGTTAGGCTATATTGCCACTACACACTGTGTATCAAGAAAGGCAGAAAACACGCGTTGTTTTTTCCCTTTAGCTATTGGATGGAAGGGGAGAGGGATGAAGGACTCAGTAGACAACTCTGTCCTCAGGACTGGACCAATGAGCAGGGCACTAGAGGTTACTTTGTTGATGGAGGTTCTTCCTTTTGAGAGATACTGTAACTGACCTTGAATGTTCATGGCTGTGAAAACTATTGCTGACACTTTCTATAGCTACCCACAGTGTCTTAGGGGGTGGGGGGGAAATGATAGGTTAAATTCAGTGAACTCTCATAATTAAAATTCATGGTTAAAAACAAGCAAAAAAAGAAATCTTAAAGCAAACGGGGAACAAAATAAATATGTTGATAAAGATAGAAAACATACTATATGTTTCAGATTTATATTTGACCATTAAGTGAGCAGCAAGATAAGGATTTATTAGCATTGCTAGTTTCCTCATTACTAAATGAAAGAACAAACAAAAAGAATGAAAGACTAATTGCCATTCTTGCTATTTAAAGACTTTCCTTGGCATTTTTAGATATTATACTCTAATGTTTGTAGGTAGAGAGAATTAATGTGCACTATCAAAGCACCAGAGCACTAATCTTCAAGAGACTGGCTTTCTGTAACACAATATAAAATATATATTGCCTTTCTAATAAATAAAAAAGTAAATAATTATTATGTCATCTATTACATGTGCTGCCCATACATCCCCACTCATATAAACAAAGTTTCCAGGATGAGGCCCAAAAGATTGGTAGTATGGTAGTAATGGTAGTATGACTGTAATCACTAAATTTCTTCAAGGTATTTCTTCATATAGGATATGGAAAGAGTAAATGTTACAAGAATTAGGAATGTCCTCTGAATCACTTTTTCCTTCAAGAAAGCTACAATAACTTTTTTACTTTGGTTAGGATCATCCCAGCAATCATACTACTTACTGTCTTGCTTTTCACAGATTTCTGCTTTATTTTTCTTTCAGTTATTGCAGATGCTTTTTGGAACAGTGTGACTCTGACTTATTTAAATTACTGAGCTTTTGTAAATCATTCAAGTATCAGACTTTGTAGGTCACTTGGGATTTCGAAAAGCTAATAGCAACAGCATGCTGGCAATGCTACGCAAGTCAAAACTGCAATAAAGTTTTACAGTAAACATTTAAAATCCAACCTTATTTTTTGTTCCTTAGCAAAAAAAGGATAGTTCTAAGATCTTCCATAAGCCTCCCCCAAAACAGTTCTAGGTCTTGTCATAAAAACAATCATCTCTATATTCCAACAAGAGAAGTCTTAATACATATGTTAGCAGAGATCATCTTACAGAATTATTTTTTAATTTGTATTCTAGGTCCCCTCCTGAAATCAGAGCTCCACCGTAACAGAAGATACACAAGCATGCCAGGCACAAAAATTCAGGCTTTCTGAAAACCCACCAGCACAAATTGCAGGGGGACTTCTGAAGTCTGAAAACTAGCACAACACAACTTATACTGAGATCTGATGAAAGTATCAAATTACGTACCTTNAGTTACTTCATGTCCAAAAAACCCTGACTCGTTTTTGAGCAGAAATATTAAATTATCCTCTCTGCTTTCTTCTATTTGACCTCAGCTATACTTAGCCAAGCCATTGTCCTCTGAAAGAACACATTTGCTGAGAGTATCTTATTGTTAATATAATGCTCATATCTTAATGTGGTTAAAGTACTTAATTATGAAATGCACTATGTGCTTTAAAAGTACATTTATTTAGTTCTCTCCTCTCTGGATCAGATCTCCCACAGAGAAAGATTTTCAGCGTTTCTGAACGTTTGTTGAAGTGGATAAACAGAATAACTACATTAGGTATGGGTTTATACATTTATTGCCATTTATAACTGTTTGTATTCATTCTCTTCTCTTTCACTACCATTTTAAGAGGTATTTTTATTGCAAAATAGAAAGAGGATTACCTTGCAGAAGTCTGCCTCCTTTATAAAGATGAATGGCCAGGGCTGCATTAAACTTCTCTGTGGAGGTTAGATTTGCTATTTCAGTTGGACTTTCATACATGAAAGCATCTTTAAGAACGCAGATATGACCTGCAGCATGCAGATGATTCCTTCATTATGGGAACAAATAGAAAAAGAACAAAAAAAGATACTATTAATGTTGTAGGCATGCCAGTATATTAAATAAGGTTAATCAAAATGTTTTTCCTTCATATTTTTTGCTCCGACATTCACCTTTATGCTAATTTTGTTCAAGCAACCGTGGAGCTATTTACAAGGGGGTTTTTTTCCTGGAAAATATTTGTTACCTTCACCACTGTGAAGCCACAGTCACACCGCCAAGCAACATAATCTGCATCCATTTTAAGGCCCAAGCCTACAAAGTATCAAAATCACCTCTGGAAATCAGCAGAAGTGAAGTATGATCAGGATCTTTCCTGATTGAGCTTCAGCTTAATATGCTGAAAAGACTCCTTTTGAATTGAGTGTGTTAGACCTTGGTCTTAGAGATTCTCAGATCCTTGTTCTGGAGAAAGGCCACCAAATGAAGAAAACCCAAATATGTCCAGCTAATCAATGCTATTAAAAATACAGAACATGCAAAAAAATGAATACACAAATAAAACTGGAGAGTTGAAACTGTATTCCCTTTCTGTTTGATTGTGGGTTTAATTGCCTCTTGTCTTAGTTACCCATTTGTAAAATAGGCACAGGATAATTGAAGTGTAAGAAAAAACCTACACAAAAGTAATTACACAAATACTTTCACAGTCTTTTTTAAAAATCTCAATTGCTAAAAAGGAAAAAAAAAAAACCCCAACAACAAAACCCACCTATTCTAGTGTCAGCTTACCCATTCATCTTTATATAGAGCGGTTCCTCATATTAAAACACTGATTAAAAGACTGCCAAAGTCAAGAAACTGATTGATGACAGGGAGCTTTACTTTAGGCATTTCAGTGAGCTTTGTTTTAGTCTTTTCTTCTACACTCTAAGCTCATAACTCCTCCCACCAAAACCAGAAAGAGTTATCAATGTTTCCAAGGACATCACCCAAAACATACTGGAGAAAATCCATGTTTTGATAGAAACTAGCACACTGTATCTGCTGACATGTCGTGTTTACATTTTCTATATTACAAAAAGACTACAAGAATGCTTTCTGCTTATTACATATTGTTCCAGTTGATTTATTTCTCATAGCATATTAATTGTTCTGGCATTAAAATCCTGCTAACTCAATAGCTTCTTGGATAATGTCAGCTCTTTCCTCTCCTGATCATCTCATATCCTCCCAAGGAATGTAATTTTCTGTCCTGCAGAAGTTAGTCATTACTGCAGAAATT
>WAAD01007103.1:158210-183690 GCA_013389945.1 Fregata magnificens
GCGAGCGCAGCCCCTTGCTGAGCAGCGGGGAGCGCGGGCGGGCAGCGAGCAGCGCTTTCCACGGGCGGCGGCTGGCCTGCGCCGCCGTGCTGCTGGCCGAGCTGCTGGAGCGAGTGGCCTTCTACGGCATCACCTCCAACCTGGTGCTCTTCCTCAACGGGCCTCCCTACGGCTGGGAGGGTGCCCAGGCCAGCCAGGCCCTGCTGCTCTTCATGGGCATCACCTACCTGGTGTCGCCTTTCGGTGGCTGGTTGGCTGACGCCCTCCTGGGCAAGTTTGGCACCATCCTGCTCAGCATGGCACTCTACCTGCTGGGCATGCTGGCCTTCCCCGTCATCGCCGCGCCGCACACGCGCCAGGGCCTCTGCGGGGACATCCCCTTGTTCCCCGTAGAGAACTGCTCCTCTCCAGCAGCCAACACCACCGTGGCGCCTTGCTCCCAGGTGGGAGCCACCCGCTACTGTGCCACCGCCACCTTCGTCGGATTGGTCCTCGTGGGGCTGGGCGTCGGGTCGGTCAAGGCCAACATCACCCCTTTTGGGGCAGACCAGGTCAAGTATTATTTGGCAGCTGCTGAGTCGTTTGTGGATGCCGATCTGAACCAGGGGATGGCTGTCAGTCATGCAGAGGGGCTTGCTTTGGTGGGATGGACAGTGCGCCTACTGATTCACATCTCTGTAGGTGTTAAGCCTTGGGGGAATCAGATCATTCAGCTTTGTTCCCTGTGTAATGCAAACTGTTAAGTTGTACCCTGTTTGATATAATTTTGGTGTCTATGTGGTGTCTGATCTCTTATGACCCTTGGTTTCCTGGTAGCCCTGTCTTAGGTGTGGTACCTGATTTGGCTAAGCCATCACCATCTTGAGGCGTTGGGTTGAATACTTAATGGCCACTAAGTGGATTGTCAATTATCCTCCATTGTGGAGCCTGTACCCAGTTAATATGACCTCAGAGCTCATCAGGTGAAATACGTGATACACATTTTAGCTCTGACAAAGATAGCATGGGCCTTCTAGGGCAGTGGTCAGAGGCCTTTATCATCCTGTGATAAATGAAGGCTAGAGAACAAACAGTTTTTTGTGCTTTAGGTATTCTTCGTGTACTGCACTATGCCCTTGAGTGATATTTTTGTGCAGGCTAATGTTGCGCCAGATGCCGGGTGGGAAGGTGCTCTCAACATGGTAAGCATATTACCTGGGCTGTTCTCATAAGGACATGTCCTGTCAAACTATCTTACTCAGATCCACTTCGGTGATATTATTCATTGGATCATCACTGCAGAACCAAGTGGCTTTACAGAAAATATTTGAGACAGCTCACAGTTCAGTATCAAGTGGAATGCACTGTTGCATGTATTTTTTTACAATCTTACGGTAAAGTAGTATGCTGACTGCGGATGTTGAATTGGAGTATAATTTCTGCTTTACAGATTGAGAATTTCAGATGCTTAGATACTGAGCAGCTTTTCTAACCAAACCGTTCTTGATGACAAAGCAAGGAAAATACCTTTGATCCAGTTGCATGTCTGTTTACTGGCCCATTGAATTCTGGTTAGTGCAGGTATCAGAAATGCCATGAAATTCTTTGTGAGAGGTAAGATCCACTGCAATATCTTTGCCAAACGTACCTCTGTTCTCTGCTGTGCAGTTTACATCTGTCATTCTTTGGCATTTTATGTATTATAAATTCTGGAGTTCTGGGTGAAGGGCAGTATATAAATGTAAAACATTATTATAGCCTAGGATTGTGTGTCCCCGGTGTATTGGTTCTGTTTAAGCCAGCATGAGCCCATCAAGTGAAATAGCTTTAATATGACTTTATCGTGTAAGGTGTTTTTCAAAACTGACTGCTTATCCCCAGAACACTTTGGGAGCGTTAAATAGAAGAGGTAAATAATGGCAGGAACAGAGCAAAAGAAGAACCATTGCCAGTGGAAGTGTAGCTGTTGTAGCTGGATTTTTTAAAGGCTTTCCCCCCAGGATTTCACGGAAAACAGTTTTTGGCTAGGTTTGCAGATAACTCACAGTGATTTATGTAGGGTGAAGCAAAAGAAATACTCCTTTCTGGTTCATAATAATCAGTAGAGCTCTGCTGAGGACTGAATTTTTCCCCTTCTCTGTTTTTCTGACTTATCTGTTGTTAAATATATTACAGCATACCACTTACCTTGTTGTGCAGTTTTGGGCCCTCTTGGGTGCCTTCTCCCTGCATAGGAATGTAGCAAACTGCTGGGTAGATGGACATCTATTACTGAGAATAAAGTCTGTCTCTCAGAGTCACATTCTTGGGAGGCCAGAATACAATGCAAACATGTTTTGGCTGGGCGCGTGCTGATAAGATTTGTCCTCTTTCCCTTAAATACCAAACAAAGGAAAATATGAATTGTGTATCGTGTACTTTAGCTGATGTGAACCACCTTTCAGATATTGTTAATTACATTTCATTACAGTTCTCTTAAAAATTATTGTGTAAATTTTTCAGTTTTAACGGATGATTTATAATTTTGGTGGAGAACCCAAATATAATGAGGATTTTTTTATTTAGAAGAAAGGAATCACTTTGTGGAAAATTGGAAACTAAATTCCAATACTTATTTTCCTCTGAGGTTAAAAAGATGTAGTTTCTTAATTTCTGTTAAATGGGTGCTTTTAGAAGTGCTGTTGCAAGTGACTAAGTAGACTTGGTATAGAGTAACTTTTGCCAGTCAGCTTAGCAAAAAACCAGTTACTGCAAACTAGGTATAGACCAGCTTTACTTAACTGTCTTTATAAATAAGAGCCATTTTTCTAGAAGTGGCAGATTGATCCATCGTACAGGTCTAAATCTGAACTGATGGTTCTCAGAATAGTGTTTATAATCATGTGATACGTACAACCTGGCACTTTCCAGTTCCCCTTCTAAGTGCGAGTGTTTTGCAGTCACTTCCTGTGCTATGTAGCAGTTTGTGACTTTCTGTAGTTAGGAAACAATATGACTATCCCTCGTTATTGTGAAAGCTGGTTTAGCTTCAACACTGAAGCCAACATTAGTAGTAGAGTACTGATCTTGTATCAGCTATAATAATTGTTCTAATTATAGATGAATCTGTTTTGGGGTTAACGTTGATTAGAGATGCTAGTTTTAACTCACAGTATATCCTCTTTCTGAATTGCCGTCATAGTCATTAAATCTATCAGCCCATAACCTGCCAAAAATCTTCTAGCTTTGCTAAAACCATTGTTGTTACAGTAGCATCGCCAGATGCAGGTCGCTTTTAGAAATTGCTGGTGTAAAGATGGCTTTAGAGTGATTTTCAACCTTTATTTATTTATTTGTAGAACTCAGATTTTCCAGCCTCTGGGGAAGGATGGGGAACCATGTATAAAGAATTGAAGGTCACTAAGTAACTGCAACTTTGTTGTTGTTGAACTTCTTAGGAGACTGTGGATGTCTAAGACACTGCAGATAACAGTTTGAAAACTGAAGTTGTGGCATCCACATGGGCAGTACTAACTTGTTTCTGTTTCCGACAGAAACAGAATAGATATGACACTAGTGAGAGGAAGCAGACTTTAAATGTGGACTGGCCAAATTTTAGTACAAAAATTTGAAATTATGTAGCAACTGAGTAGTACTGTATAGCTCTGTTATGGGGCTCTCTCCAGATGCTCTCAAAGAATAATTGGTGTCTGTAGTGATGGATTAGAAGGTCAGAATTCTGTAAGAGCAAATTTGACTGCAGAAAACTGTTGTCATTGCTCTTTCTTCTGTAGGCTAAGGACAAGGACAAGCTTCTACATTTTCATCCTTCCTCTGTTGTGTGACTGCTCACATAGTTGGCTGGGATAAGTTTGGGGGTTTTTGTTACATTTGTCACTTGTGACTGTCAGTCACAGGAACAAATGAAAACTGCTAATGTCAGTAACTTTTAAATAATCTTTTTCCTTTTATGTGAGTCAAATAGGAGGTCATAGCTTTGGATCTGTCATGATGTGAAGAAGAGAGGGAAGATTATGACATACTGGAACTCTAAAGTGTTGGGGTTTAGGAAATACATGAGTTCATTAGCAGATGATGTCAGAAATCAAATGTCACAGTGGAATGGTAGGCACCAGCTAGGCACTAGCTGTAGCAAAAATAAGAAATCCTGTGGGTAACCATTTCTTTGAAACCAACCTAGCTGTAGAGAGCTAGGAAATTACTTTGTGACAGAGCAAAGCATCTAAACACAGGAACTATGGAGAAGCAATGATGCTTGTATAGATTCCTGGCTCTTTACATAAAAGTCAGGAGAATCTAATAGAATCTTAATACTTGAGCTGTGTAATATTTTTGGTTTCAAGCTGTACAAACTGCTTTGGTTAGTACTTGAATCATCTCCTAAGGAAGATGTTAGTGTTGAAAAATGCAGGGGAGGGATAATTCAGCAAGCAATCATCTTTCTTCTAAGTCAGAATGAGGTCTAAGTATTAACTTTAGGGACAGCTGTGCTGTGGAAGTTGCTGTCAGTCAGGTATTTGTAATGACTTTTCATGAGGTGTTGTAACTAAAGATCTAGTTACTCTTTCTCTCTTTCTTTGTTTTAGTTGTGTTTAAAATTTTGTTCTGATTGTAAGATGTTAACCTTATATCCTAAATGAGTTTAGAGTATTGCTGTGCAGAGTTACACAGCTGATGTGTCCTCTGCTGAAAGTGGCCGTAAATAACCTAATGATTACACAGTTCCCATAACATAGTGTTCCAGGCACTCGGGATTCTTTATCATGAAAACTGTGGTCGTAATTACATCTCATCTGACCATAATCAGTCTGATATAAGTGTTTTGTATTAGAAATTTTGATTTTGAGAACTGTTCCTTTACTATTTTGAAATCCAGTGCTGTGAAGGTCCCAGTTATAAAACTCAGAATGCTCACTGTGCTTTTCTTTCTGCATTTGGATTAACTATATGTAAAGGATAGTTATCAGATATATCAAGAAAAACACCTTTTGGACTGTAGAAAAATCAAGTGTTAGGTTAGATATACTTTTGCAAAAATCACGTTAGATGTCTTGAAAGTAGCAAGATTATTTTATTTCCTCTTTAGAGGCCCACCTGAATGCAGGCAGCATTGACATGTGGCCAATGACTGACAAAGCAGCTGTGGCCAGAACGGTTAGAGTTGCTCATTTCCTTCATTTCTTTGTCGGTGGGGTTTTTTGATGTGGGTTTTTTGTTTAGTTTTGGGGGCGTTTGGGGTTTGTGTTTTTGGGGTTTTTTTTAAGAGGAAAATTTAGGGCAATTGGGATGCTCCTTGCACGCTACAGTAGGTCATTCTGTATTTTTATTGAAGTAGGACTACTGGATTGTTCCTTAGTGTTCTTGGAGAATGATGTGTTATCCCATTTAGTAGGGGAAAAAAGATGTTAAAGGTTTAAAGAATGTGGAACAGTGAACTGGAGATTCAGGGCAGTGGGAGTTGATCTAAATAAGTGACAGCTGTCCAACACTGGTAAATTCTGTGGAAAATGTCTGATTCTGAGCTCATTTGCAAAACAACATGTTACCTAGAGCAAATAAATTGTGTGTATTAGATACTTGCTAATGTTCATTTGAGTCAGGGCACAGTGGTTTTGTTCAGTGATAGGAAGCCTTGCACTCTAGCCATGGCATTTTGCTGGTATTGTTTGCATTTTCCTGTTGTAAGGAGTTTGACTAAAACATGGTAAATCTAAGAAGGTGACCTTTTTCATACCTTTTAGGCACTACTGCTGTGTTTAAGCGGTTTCGTTGTGATGGGGACAAAATCTTTTAAGCATACCTATCTTGACTTTCAGTGCAGGGAGGTGGAACCCTTAGCCCACAGGACAGATTCGATCCAGGACCCGCACCATACTTGTACCATTTACATGCATCATTTTCCTGCTGCAGTTGCTGGTAGGATGTTAAGAATATAATGAAGCTGGTGATGCTGGTACCACAAGGAGAGTGCTGCTATGCTTGAGCACAGATGAAATTGAGCAGAGGGAGTGATAGATTTTTCTTTCTGCTTGGGTGGTTGAAAATAATGCAAATGTAAGGGGGAAAAGGAGAATTCCTGCAGTTTTGTGAGAAATACTTGTCCTTGATAAAAATAAAATTCTAGCATAGTTTTTTTCTTCTTGGCCCCTTATTTAAATGTACCATCTACTTATGAAGAGAATAAACCAATCTATTTTGTGCTGTCACACAGCTCAAGTAATAGGCAGCAGAGGGAAACTTTGAGTAGTCCACTGTAAATGTAATCCAGCTAATACTTTGGGCAGCCAATGTGATGTTTGAAAGGAACTACAAGGATTGCCTTTTAACTGTACCATGTTTTCTGGTTTTGGTAAGACATCTTCATAGTTCTTCCACTTTGACAAGATATTCCACCAGCTAGTCCAGTGTGATTTTTATTAAGTTATTGAAGTTTGTCAATAAAATGCCATAGTGGCATTTCAGACATGGCTGTGATGTGATTTTTAGTGCATATATATATCTCGATAAGGAAGCAGAAAAATGGATTCTTTCCATTGTGAGTCTGTGGTGTGTCTGTCCCTTAAGCGTTGCATTCTTTTTTGGTCACTGTTTCAAAAAGGATACTGGAGATGGAGAAGGAAGTTTCAGGGAAGGGCCACAGACATGGTCAGTAGTTTCCATGCAAAGAATCATGAAACAGTCTACATCTTCCTATCTCTGAAAAGGCAGCTAGAAGGAAGATGTGACAGTGGTTTGTGGAAATGATGTTTGGGGAGAGAGGCAGAAATGGACCAGGGATGGGATAAAGCTCAGCTGCCTTCTGTCATTTCCTGGAACTAGGTAAAATGAGTGAGGCTAGTACAGAGCAGGTTCAAAACAGACAAATGGAGGTGGTTCTTCCCACTGTGTAATTAGCTGGGGAACTCTTTGCCACAGGGTATTATGGATTCTAAAAGCTGACCTGGGTTCAGAGGCAGGCTGGACAAGTTCATGGAGAAGAGATCTGCTGCATTTATTAAGTAGATAGAAGCCATCCTTGGTTCAGGAAGTTTCTCAGGAGCTAATGGTTGGAGGCTGGGATAATACTTGATAGAAGCATCATGCTGTGCTTGCACTGTTCTTACCTGTATCAGTTTGCTTTCATCTCCCAGCTTTTCTTTGCATAGACATGAGCAAGGTCATTTGTAAGAGGGAGGATGGGAAGTCATTTTTCTTGCAGAATCTGTAAGAGAACTGAGACTTTATGATGAAGAAATGGAAACTTCGTAAAATAGATTGCTAACTCTTTACATAGGTTGGAGCACTGTGTTTACGATGTAATTGTTTGCTAATATCCTGCTGCCATTTGGGGTTTAGAAGGAATTCCTACCTTGATACACTACTGCAGGTGATGGCTGTTAAAATTAGGAAATGAGTACCAAGTTGAAACTGAAAAGGGAGAATTTCTTGGGTTTAGGCTCCAAGATTGTATTTGACATGCTAACAGACCTACCTGAATGCCTAACAATGCTATTAACTATGTGTAGGAATAGATGCCTTGATATTTCTTTTGTTAGGCTTGGTTAAATGATACAGATGGGTTTGTGCATCACCAAGAAACTTGTAGCTGTAAATCAGAACTGACAATGTTATAAACTTATTTCAAGGCATAGCTTGCTTTTCATATTGCAAACTAAACACAGCTCTTCTGAAGATCTGGGATATGAGGAAGGGAAACTTGCAATTAGAAATCAAAAATAACTTACTCGGCAAGACTAGTGCATGGCACTGACTTGCTAGTCACTGTTAATGGCCTTTCAGTCATAAAACAGTGACAGATACAGTATTATGAATTCTTCTGCAGACTAGTCGATCTTTTTAATCTATTTCAAATTTTAACTTGCGTAATGTCTCTTACATCACATCTTATGAGTGATGCTGGGTTCCTGTGACTTAATTACAAAACATGGGGTGACTTATGGTAGGCAATACAGAATAAAGAGTGATGGTGAAAACTGTACAGGATAATTCTATCAACCAGGGATGTCTTTTCATAGAATCATTAAGGTTGGAAAAGACCTCTAAGATCATCAAGTCCAACCATCAACTAACACCACCATGACTCCTAAACTAGGCCCTGGAGTGCCACATCTACACCTTTTTTGAACGCCTCCAGGGTTGACGACTCCACCACCTCTCTGGGCAGCCTGTTCCAATGCCTAACCACTCTTTCAGTAAAGAAATTCTTCCTGATGTCCAATCTAAACCTCCCCTGACACAACTTGAGGCCATTTCCTCTCGTCCTATCGCTAGTTTCTTGGGAGAAGAGTCCAGCACCCACTTCCCTACAACCTCCCTTCAGGTAGTTGTAGAGAGCGATAAGGTCTCCCCTCAGCCTCCTCTTCTCCAAACTAAACAGCCCCAGTTCTCTCAGCCGCTCCTCATAAGACTTGTTTTCTAGACCCTTTACCAGCCTCGTTGCCCTTCTCTGGACACGCTCCAGCACCTCAGTGTCCTTCTTGTACTGAGGGGCCCAAAACTGAACACAGTACTCGAGGTGCGGCCTCACCAGTGCCGAGTACAGGGGCACGATCACTTCCCTACTCCTGCTGGTCACACTATTCCTGATACAAGCCAGGATGCCGTTGGCCTTCTTGGCCACCTGGGCACACTGCCGGCTCATGTTCAGCCGGCTGTCGACCAGCACCCCCAGGTCCTTTTCTGCCGGGCAGCTCTCCAGCCACTCTTCCCCAAGCCTGTAGCGTTGCATGGGGTTGTTGTGACCAAAGTGCAGGACCCGGCACTTGGCCTTGTTGAACCTCATACAGTTGGCCTCGGCCCATCGATCCAGCCTATCCAGATCCCTCTGCAGGGCCTTCCTTCCCTCGAGCAGATCGACACTCCCGCCCAGCTTGGTGTCATCTGCAAACTTGCTGAGGGTGCACTCAATCCCCTCATCCAGATCATTGATGAAGACATTGAACAAAACCGGCCCCAGAACCGAGCCCTGGGGAACACTGCTCGTGACCGGCCGCCAACTGGATTTCACTCCATTCACCACCACTCTCTGGGCTCCGCCATTCAGCCAGTTTTTTACCCATACCCATACCATACAGCAAAGTGTATGCCCATCCAAGCCATGAGCTGCCAGCTTGTCTAGGAGAATGCCGTGGGAGACCATGTCAAAGGCCTTACTTTTCTTTCACTGGAGAGTCATGGAGAGCTTCAAGCAGAAAAATAGCACTATGAACAGTGCTGACTTAATAGAGGGATAAATGTTTACTGGGGCCTTGTGATACCTCACGCAACCCAAATTTAATTTTTTTTTTTTTTTTTTATTAAAGGTCAGAATGGCAAGTCTTCAATTTATGTTCTGGTGAGAGGCATTAGGACTGTGGTAAAATTTAAATTTGTGCTTTAATTAGCAAGTGGTCATTTAAGGCTTAGAAAATGGAATATGGTTAACTGTTATGTGTGTACAGCTGGAAGATGCAATTGTTGCAATACTACCAATACATGACTTTTCAGGTAGCTTAACTTTTTTTTACTAAAAAATAGTTATTTCAACTTTGGTGGACTACGGGACGTTAATCTGAGTGAGCTTTGTGTAGAGAAATGACCAAATGAGAGACAGTGCAGTAGAAATAATAACAGCCTCTATGGGGAAGCTATGTAGTCTCGTATGGCTTTTTTTATCGCTGTGCTGAACTTCTGGAAGGTCACTGATAAAATGGGGTAGCTCAGTAAGGTGTCATTTCATTAAATACCATGCTAAGCCCAAAACACTTAAACCATTTCAGTATGACTCTAAATTAAACCTAAACTCTTCAGTGCATTGAACTTGATTGAATTCTAATAAACAGGCTTCATTTTCTTCAGAAATTGAATGACTTGTTTTTAATCTTTTCCAGGTCAAAGATCGGGGTCCAGAAGCCACAAGAAGATTTTTTAATTGGTTTTATTGGAGCATTAATTTGGGAGCTATTCTCTCTCTGGGAGGCATTGCATACATTCAACAGAATGTGAGCTTTGTTATTGGATATAGTATCCCAACAGTTTGCATTGGGATTTCATTCATGGTTTTCTTATGTGGTCAGAGTT
Source organism: Fregata magnificens (assembly GCA_013389945.1). Classification (NCBI taxonomy): domain Eukaryota; kingdom Metazoa; phylum Chordata; class Aves; order Suliformes; family Fregatidae; genus Fregata; species Fregata magnificens. The sequence goes on from WAAD01007103.1 coordinate 168,249, forward strand.
TCTTCATCACAAAACCGCCTGATGGTAGTGCCTTCACAGACATGTTTAAAATTCTTGCATATTCCTGTTGCTCAAGAAAGAGACATGTGGAACGTTCAGCTAATAGGTTTGTAATGAGCTCTTTTATATACTCTGAATTAAGTGAATCAGCCTAAGAGTTGTAACTAGTTAGTTCAGACTAGCTGGCAGTAAGTCGCACTAGAGAATACACTAGAATATGCAGTTTTGCTTTGAGAACTGGAACTGGAAAATTGGAGTCCTGGAGGTATTCTCTGGGAGTTCTGGGACGAAAAAGAGGCGCATTTTGAGATCAGTGATCTCCATGCTGCAAGATTAAGTCTGCTGTTTTCAATTGAATGCTGTGTCTTGCCAGTTCAGAGTTTCTGAAAGTGTAACGTAACCTGAGTATGCTGCTTTTAAGCATTAGTTAACTTTCTTCTCTGCTTAGGTATGTTTATGGGATGCCTTGTGGTTTGAAAACACTATCATCTGCTTTTAATGTTGTAAGTGGCTTGATGGGCAGCCAAAACGTGCACTGGCTTTTTGATTTCCAAATGGTTACTCCACTCTTAAGAGATGCCCATGGAACACTGGTGGCTGAATTTAGTCACTGATGATAAGAGATGTCAGGTGCCTCCTCCGCAACGGGCTTTCATGTATTCAGATTGCAAAACAATTCAATGAATTAGAATAACCTGTATTTTGTGATACTGTTTCTTAAGTTCTGCATATTGCAGTGCCAGTTATTTATGCGTGGGGGAGGGAGGATGGGAAATAAGGAAACCTTTATAATGGGAATTTTCAGTTTGTGCTTTCACCTGCAGATGATCCATTCTGGCCTTGTGGTTTTGCTGTAACTTACATGAGTAACTTATTTTGGAAATGCATGAGCTTTTTATAAGGAAGTGTCACAAGATTGCCGGTTATGTCAGTTGTTGTTGTTGTTTAACTAAACCTTTGAAATTCTTTTCAAAAGTGAAGGCCAGGGAGTACTTCAGCAACCTCGCAAGCAAAGCTTGTTTGAGATGGCCAAGCTGTCTCGTGGGGGCCCATTCAGAGAAGATAAAGTAGAAGATGTGAAAGCTCTCGTCAAGATTATCCCTGTCTTTTTGGCTTTAATACCTTACTGGACAGTGTATTTTCAAGTGAGTAGTTCCAAATAGTTACATTTTTATTTTACATGTCTAAAACCCATAATTTCTAATTTAAGGGCCATAACTTTCTCTTCTCCCAGTTGCATTTGAAAGGTCTCGGGGCACTCGCATTAAGTTGCAGTTCTGAGCCTGTGTTATAAATCGAACTCCTGTCTGAAAATTACCCCCCAGAGCAGTTCCCTGGAGGAAACACACAAAAGCTTTTGGGGGGAAACTGTTCTATGAGGTTTATTTGCAGTTAGCATTCAGTAGCTGTGACTCTAAAGAAGATGAATATTGAAGAGGATTTTTCAGAACTCTAGTATTGACAGTTTGACTTGTTTAATACCCATGTGTTCAGTAATGTTAACTACTTGTCTTTCACACACCTGGAGATGCATCTTAGGAATCATTTTAATAATATTATGTTAGCAAAAATAATACTGTGTGATGGTAGCTTCTTCTGCATTTTTTTATATGCTAGATAAAATTGTTGTGGAAAGCTGTATTAGCTTACCAGTATGCCAAAGTATCTAATTTCACATTTTTCTGGGGGCTCTTTTGTAAATATGAAACTTACCCTGAAGTTGAGAGATGAAAAATGGCCACTAAGAATACTCTCAAATAATATTTTTACTTAAAAATAAAAAAGAAAATAAAATCATTAAAATGAGAGTTAAAACTAACAGTCGTACAAATTAACATATCTTAAATATTGCACTCTGTTTCACCTTGCAGTTGGTTCAGATAGGTCAGGGTAAGTGCTCTAGATTTCATTTTAATTAATTCCTTTCTGGTTCTTCTGTCTTAGTGAGATGAATTAGGATAGCAAATATGTTTTGGGGGAAAAACATGCAGAAATTGTTTTTAAAGTCACATGAATGATTCTTTGTGCTTTTAGTAAAAATAAATATAAGGGTTAAAAAAATCTTGCAATGTTCTAACAATAATTCTTTTTGTTTTGCTATATTAGCACTTTACCTCTGGTATAATCTTTGTTAATTATTAAAAATGTAAAAATATCTTGCTCTCAGTACTCCTCCTCCAAGTAATCTCAACTCATCTTTCTTAATCCTAGATGCAGACAACATATGTATTGCAAAGTCTCCATCTGAAAATTCCTGAAATATCAAATGACACCAACTCTATTCATACGGTAAGGAGGGCAAAACAAGTGAAAAGTATGTTTTCTTTAGTTGAAATGCAAAATAGGTAAGTATTGTACAAAAATTCCAGGAAGTTAAGGTAGTGACTACGGGGAATCGATGGCCACAGACATTGGGCATTTAGAAGCATGACGCATAATACAGAGATTTTGGCACACCTATATAGAGTTCACACCATTCTGTTTTGAATGTATTCGGATAACTTTCACTGCTTTAATTAAGAGTGTTTTTAACCTTCAGTGGACAAACTATGATCTTTGAAGAAAGCTTATAAATCTGTATGCCCTGAGTTTTCAAATTTGTAAGTAGTACAGAAGCATTCCTACAAACTCAGTAGTAATACCCATACTTAACTGAAACATTAGTATTTGCAAATTTGGAATCTGAGATACATTTGTAACTTTATACTGCTTAATCAATATTCACTTTACTTTGAATCAGTTTAGCATATTGAAGGAAGTTGTTCAATCAATAATTTTCAAGAAAGGCTGGCATCATGTAATTGCAGAAACGGTACTGAGAAGTTAAAAACAAAAAGTATGAATGTAAGTTATTAACAGGCTTATCAAATGTTCTTTTAAAATTAAGTTTCTTCTGTTTTATTTAAAATTAATATCAACAAGACAGAATGGCTTCAGCCTTCTTTTTACCGGTCAAAAATAAAAAATGCTTGTACTTAGTTTTTCTTTGAACTTGCTTGAAAACTGAGCTGCTTCTGAATCACAGCTGAAGGCTTAATGGAAGTTAGTGATACTGGCTGAGTAAGATTTCTAAACCAACCAAATGCTAGTTACTTACTTTTACACGGTTAAAAAAAACTAAAGAAAGAGTAGTCTGAGACTTCTTCGGTTAAATGCATGCCATCAACAAAAGGATCTGAAGCAAATTTCCTCAACCAAGTTCTCTGTGTATTTTTTTTGCATAGCTTTTGAGCATGGAAAGCCATTGCCACTTTCACTTCAAGATTCAGTTTTGTGGTGTTTGAGTTGCATGTTCATTTAAAAATAAGGTATTTTCTTATTCGAAAATTCTAATTAGTCTGAGGCTTCTGTTGTAGTAGCATCAGTTTTAATTGTGGACTACATTCAAGGCGGTTGTTTTTTTAGCATATACCTAATTCTACTTTAATACAGGTTAGTACATTTAAATTTTGATATGTAACCAGTTTTGCTCTTTTCGTTGAGGTTTTCACATTTATTTATTGCTCACATATGAGAGGGGACTCTTAGTTTTTTTCTGTTATTATGTACCACGTGACTGTCTTGTTAGAACATTGTCATTGTTGGACTAGAGAAGTGAATTTTCTTTCTTCTAACAAAGTGCACACAGGACTTCAGAGTCCCATTGTCAGTCTGAATATTAAAAATAAAAATATTGTTAGTCTGAATATTTATTGTGTAGAAATGTGCATAGAGCTTTGGTTATCAAACTGAGCTTTCCTCACCACCTTTTTGGGTGTTAGAATTGTTTTCAAGTTTTAAGTAGAGCATTATGTTTAATTAAATTAGTTCAAAAAAATAATGGCTTTCATTGTTTGTTTTTGCTGAAAAGACTTTAAAATACCACTCATCCCATGTAGCCACTTTTTCTAACTTAAAAGTGTGGCTTTAAAAGTTAGTTACCTGGTTTTAGTGTTTACTTAAAGTATGCAGAATTTGAGACAAGGATAATGGAACGATGATCCTAGTCTGTCTTGATACTTCGAAGTAATGATTTTCTATCTTGCATAACAGTGACTGGCTCCTTTTGCTGCAGTGCATCAGTTGTGGTGTTGTTCTTGTTTTATTTTGAAATACTTTGCTGTGATCTAACAGCATAAGTCAAAGAAGTTAATTTGATTTTTGCTATTTTCCTTGGTATGTGGTCTACCTGAAGGATGCTGACCTGCAATCTACATTATGTAGGTAGTTATCTTTGAAAGCAATTCTGACTACTTTGGTTTCTCCAAATTGAAGTGATTTGAGGTAATTACCACCCCTTTTCTTAATATAACATTTTACATGAGGAGCATTGTACCTTGTCAGGTCTAGGTTTTCCTTAAGCTCTTCTAGGCACCTCTGTGTCAATACTAATAAAGACTTATTTTCTCTTGATATGAAACAAGTGAAATATGTGTATGCCCTTTTAATTTGCAGGCTCCTGCTAGACTAGAAAATGGAAAAGTTTTTTTGAAAACAAAACAAAACAAAAAACCCCAAGCGATTGATTGTATGAAATACAGCAGTGCCAGAGGCATTTGGTATTTCTCTTCTTTCTTATCAAATTCAGCAATGACAAATAATTCCTACATCCTTGACGCTAATCACACAAATCAGTCTTTGTACAAATGCTACGCAGGTTAACGCTGGTCTGGTATTTGAAGCAAACGAAAAGTTGAATGGGAGAGGGAGGGAAATTGACAGTTTTAAAGTTTTGCTAAATGTTTCAAAGTAGGCACGAATTTGACTGGCTCAGCAGAATTCACTGTGCATTTTTCAAAGTACGTGAAGATTGCTAAGCAATGTATGTAATCTTATGTATCAAACTGCTGAATATTTTCATATAGCCAAACCAGGTTATTATTCCATTTTCAAATCCTTGATCTTGAAATGCCTGGGAAACATTAAGGAAAGGTTAGGATGAATTCAGTTTTACCATCATCTTCTGGGGGCTGGCAAACTATGAACCAGAAATCATTTGCCTGGGTTCTTTGGAGAACTGCAATGACAACTGTAATCCGGAGCAAGAAAGCAAGAGTATTTTTAATGACTGTTGTTACAACGTGTCTGCATGCAGACAGTGCTAAAAATGTGCCACATACATACACTAATGCTGGTTGGAGATTTTGACGAAGCCTAATATGGCCATGGCTTGATGTCAGTCAAAGACTTGGTGCGAACTGCTGTGAAAGTGCAAACTCTTGCTTTGATTATGAAGAACTGAAGGTTCACGTTTTGCTAACTCTTTGTTTTTGCAGTTCGTCATAATCTCAGCCATACTGGGGTGATTACAACCAATCAGTAAAATAAGGTTCTCATCTGCAATGAGAGGTGCATGCCCGCAATGTGTTAGAGGCTGAGGGCTTGGGTTATTGAGGTGGTTGCAGGGGTTGAGCTTTGTAGGCTTAAGGGAATCTGGTTGTCTTCCTCTGTTACTGTGGCTGTAGCTTTAGATTGTCACAGGTCCCTTGGTCATCCTGGATAATCTCTAGAAAATACTCATCTATTCTAACCCTGAGTTTCCACACACAGAGAAACAGGTCAGTATCAAAAACTGAATCTGCATCTGAAACAAACAGTTCAAGCAGTACTTGTATTTTTGGGTCAAAGAGTCAGTGCGATGCATAGTACAGTATCACACTGTTCTAAATGCAATTTTAAAAAATATCCCCAAACCAGAACATTTTTATAAATCTTCCTGTACTGTCTTGGTTTGTTACAGATGCTAAGTATTATTAAGCTTGGTAGAAATTGTCTCGTTCATACAGACGGGAATCTTATTGTCAATTACTGAATCTTGCAAATGAGAAAGGATGCATGTATTATGCAATACTCTTTTTTCATTTGACAAGTGTAATTTAATTTTAATTGAATTTTGTGTTACATTAGTAAAACTCTGTTTCTACTGTTCCGTGGCACGTTTCTGAAAGTTCTAAGCCTAATAATAGAAGATCTACAGAACCTGGCTATTAAATATTTTTCATGACTGAAGTAGGAAACAAGTTTAGTTCTGTTAGACTAGAGTATTATCACTGGAAGCACAACAGTAGGGACTATTTAATGGCGTTAAATCACTTCCTGACCTGTGTGCCATTAGTATTGACTTCGAATGCTTTTAAAAATGTGTCTTGGGATGTATTCATTTAAATAATCTGCACAATTTTGGTTGCTAGATTTGAGTGGCACAATCAATCATTCCTCAGACTAGCGTTCTAAAAAAGTCTTAAAAGCAGAAAAGCTCCCAAAGGACAGTGATTTTTTTCCATTAAACATATTTCAGGATGTATGCAGAAAAACTCAGATGTTGCGATAATGCTAATGGCCATCTCATCTTTCAAAAGGAATTCATATGCTTTTAGTTAGATAGTTAACTTTTGTTTTAACAAAAATTAATTTAAAGACCTAAAATATGAGCCCTCTGAAACTTAGAGATCTTAAAAAAAAAACCTTTGCAAAATGTCTTTGCTGAGTTCTACGTTTTGTTTTCTCAGAGTACTCTCTTCATCTGCCCAGTAATTTCTTATTCCTCATTTTCCTTGGAACTATGTGTAGTAGTATTTGCTTTTGTGTAAAGAACCTTTTTGCTCTGAACACTTGATGTTCTTCAGTTCCAGCAGAAAGCTCCTATACCTCCCCCCAGCCCCACCCCCCAAAAAACTCCGACAACCACCTCAGCATAGCTGGAGATGCATCTTGAAAGTGAGAATATGCAGTACTGTTGGAGTTACTATGGTGAGGAATCATTTGTGCCTCTGAGCTAACAGAATTATGAACTGCCAAATTAAATGCAAACCTGAATAGCTGAGTGTTTGTTTTCTTCAGCTTTTACACACTCTTATTTTTCTTTTCCCAGTGTCTATCAGTGCACTGTGGTTTGTTTTGGATCTCAGTGTTTCATGGAAAATATTTTTTCCTTTGTTAAATAATAGTAAAAATCAACCCTTAAGTATGAAATTGCTAACTTAAGTCATGTATCCATTCAGTTTCCAGCAGCCTGGCTGACTATGTTTGATGCAGTGCTTATTCTGATCCTAATACCCTTAAAAGATAAATTGGTGGACCCCATTTTAAAGAGGAATGGCTTGCTCCCATCCTCACTGAAGAGGATTGCAGTTGGAATGTTCTTTGTAATGTGTTCTGCGTTTGCTGCAGGTAAGAAAACAACTTTGAGACCTACGTCCATAGCTATTTATTCAGCTACTTGCAACAGCATTTTTAAAAAAACTTCATGAATCTTTAACTCAAGATTATTCAGGAGTCTTTTTCATGGGGTAGTTAGAATGCCACTGCATGGATGCATTTCCCACAGTGAAAGAGATTTTATCCAAAAACTTACTAAACTGTTTTGAACGTTTGCGATGAAATTGGACCATTTTTCCTGCCTGAAATAGACTTCAAGTATACCTTTTAAAACCAACTTGTTAGTTAAGGTTTTCACATAGTTTTACTTTCCAGTATGCTTGGTAGAGGAGAACTCCTTGTTTTCTGACCATATTTTCTCAACAAATGCCTTCACTTCATGATCAGGATTTGGGTTGCCTGAACAAAGTGTCCAGCATTTGGATATAAGGCTGTTAGTCCTCCTAAATTAAACTTTATGTTATTGTGGAAGTCCACGTTGTCTGATTTATTAACCGTTTATCTTGAAGGTGAAAATTTATTTATCCTGAAAAACAAATTAGTTCAGAAAAAAGTATGTTCCTTCATATAGTCTGACTTCCAATTAATAAAAAAGTGAAATTTTACCTAAAACCCTTTCCCTTTATCTAAAATAATAAAGTTAGGTTATGGCTGAACAAGAGTTTCCTCCCAGTTTGGGTTTTTTTCTCCCCTACCTTAATGTTCCCTAATGTTTGGGAATTACTGTAGTGTAAAATAGTTTAGCTATAGCATGAAAGGAAAAAGATGGCAACTCTGTTCGAACCATAAATCAGCTGCTTCTGAGATGATTTAAAGTTGTTAAGTACTGCTGATGTGGAACTGAACATCTCTGAGCAATGCTTCATAGAACCTATAGCCTTCACCTAGTATCACTGTAATGAACATATTGATAAAGCATTATAGCATTAAATAAATTAATTTCAGCACTTGTGATCTCCTATATTTTAGAGAGGGGGACACTTTATACGGCTATTAAGATTTCTCTCAATGAGAGATAATTACCTTATTAGGCCAAGGTCACTTTGTATGTGGGCAAGTAAAGTTCTTAAAGCAAAGTCATTTAAACTTAAAATAGGAATTTTTCTCTTATTCCATGTTACTTAGGACACTGCTACCAGCAAAAGAAGATGATGTAAAACACTTAAATGTCAGCTCTTTAAATAGAACCTGCTGGCTCACAAAACCAGCAATATCCGTCTTTATTAGTACTGGGGAAAAAAAGCATATCGAGCTATGATAGCTGAGTTGGGGAATGGTTTCATACAGCAGAATTCTTAAAAATTTCAAATGCCTTCTTGTTTTCTGTTCACCTACAAATGTAACACATGCTTTTGTTGGTTTGATCCTCCCCTAATTCTTCCACAGTAGAAACTGAGAAGGTGAATTCTTTGGGTGGTTATCTGTAATCCGGTTGGAAAGTTTAACCTTTTGGAGTAACTTAACATGCCTCATCATAACATGAATTTAAGAGCTTCAGTTGCAACATATTTGGTGCACAGGAAACTCTGTTTCTTTCTAGCAGGGGGGAAATCTTCTGTTGGTTTATATGTTTCATAAAATTTTTATTTTCTCTTTAAAGGGTATTTATAGAAGCCATATTTTAATATTCTTAAAATACATTACTTCCAAACATTTCTGCCTGAGAGAGAGATACTGATTAAAATCTTAAACGAATGAAGATGTTAATATCTTAACTTGCAATCTTGGAAGTATCTAAATGATTTGTTTGTGCCATATGTCCATTTTAACTTCCTTATCTAACCGGCATTAGTTCTGGACACTACTTAGGCTGCCTATTAGATTGTTTCGATTATTCTAAATATCTTATAAACTGTGTGAGAATACAACTGATGAGATATAATGAACATCTGCTGTGCTTCATGCATTTTATCGTAAATTCTGAGCAGCAGTATTTAAGGTTATTCAACTGGAAAATCTACTTCATTTATAGAGTTTAAACAATTATAGCAAGAACTTAACATTCTTTTAATCTTACAGTTTTAGTAGTTAAACTTGAAGCTTGTCTATCAAAGTCTAAGAAAGAATCAATAGATTCGAGAAGCTTTGAAGATAAATTTATGGCAAAGTTTGTTATATGGTAGTTATGTTCCTATGTGGCTAAATGCCTCCTAAATCTGCTTATATTGTGAAGACTATCAAACACATTAAGGATCATTAGATGTTTTGAGGTACAATAATTTTGTATTGGATGTATATGAATGAAATTATGACTGAGTTCTTAGCTGACTGTACTTCTTTGTTTACATTTTAATTAAGTTCCACTCTAAAATGTTTGTCAGCTATATTAAAACCAAAACATCCAGAAATCCAGCCTTATTTTAATTACATCAGCTCTCCATACGTCAGAGGGCACTGAGGTAGCTGAAGAGCTACAGAAAGATACTTAAAAATAAGATGGGTAAATGGTCACCTACAAAGAAATGAGGAAGGTAAAGAAAATGTGTGGCCTGGCACTAAGAGGTACTAAGTTTAGAACAGTCTTTACCTCAAAAACAGATGTTAAGGAAAACACTCTTTTTAAGAAACATTTTGGGGCCCCAAGGTAGTATTTAAATAAACTTGAGTAATTCTAACCTGTTTTCCCTCTACAACTCTTGTGTCTCAGAAGATTAAACTGTAGAGCTGTTGCGAGATTTTGTACTTGAATAGATTCTGAACTGCTACGAATGAATAAACATGGGTTATAGAAATCATAGAATCATAGAATCATTAAGGTTGGAAAAGACCTCTAAGATCATCAAGTCCAACCATCAACTAACACCACCATGACTCCTAAACTAGGCCCTGGAGTGCCACGTCTACACCTTTTTTGAACGCCTCCAGGGTTGACGACTCCACCACCTCTCTGGGCAGCCTGTTCCAATGCTTAACCACTCTTTCGGTAATGAAATTTTTCCTGATGTCCAACCTAAACCTCCCCCGATGCAACTTGAGGCCATTTCCTCTCGTCCTGTCGCTAGTTTCTTGGGAGAAGAGTCCAAGACCCACTTCGGTACAACCTCCTTTCAGGTAGTTGTAGAGAGCTATAAGGTCTCCCCTCAGCCTCCTCTTCTCCAAACTAAACAGCCCCAGTTCTCTCAGCCGCTCCTCATAAGACTTGTTTTCTAGACCCTTCACCAGCCTCGTTGCCCTTCTCTGGACACGCTCCAGCACCTCAGTGTCCTTCTTGTACTGAGGGGCCCAAAACTGAACACAGTACTCGAGGTGCGGCCTCACCAGTGCCGAGTACAGGGGCACGATCACTTCCCTACTCCTGCTGGTCACACTATTCCTAATACAAGCCAGGATGCTGTTGGCCTTCTTGGCCACCTGGGCACACTGCCGGCTCATGTTCAGCCGGCTGTCGACCAGCACCCCCAGGTCCTTTTCTGCCGGGCAGCTCTCTAGCCACTCTTCCCCAAGCCTGTAGCATTGCATGGGGTTGTTGTGACCAAAGTGCAGGACCCGGCACTTGGCCTTGTTAAACCTCATACAGTTGGCCTCGGCCCATCGATCCAGCCTATCCAGATCCCTCTGCAGGGCCTTCCTTCCCTCGAGCAGATCGACAGTCCCGCCCAGCTTGGTGTCATCTGCAGACTTGCTGAGGGTGCGTTCAATCCCCTCATCCAGATCATTGATGAAGACGTTAAACAAAACTGGCCCCAAAACTGAGCCCTGGGGAACACCGCTCGTGACCGGCCGCCAACTGGATTTCACTCCATTCACCACCACTCTCTGGGCTCGGCCATCCAGCCAGTTTTTTACCCAGCAAAGAGTATGCCCATCCAAGCCGTGAGCTGCCAACTTCTCCAGGAGAATGCCGTGGGAGACCATGTCAAAGGCCTTACTCAAGTCCAGGTAGACAACATCCACAGCCTTGCCCTCATCTACTAGGCGGGTCACCTTGTCATAGAAGGAGATCAGGTTGGTCAGGCAGGACCTGCAGCTTTCCATCCTTTTCAAAGTACTTTGTAAGTCACTTGTTAATGTGTGCTCCCTCAGTCTGGTTTTCAGAGCACTGGCTCTAACTCCCTACAATGATGGAATACAATGTTATTCTTAAGCATGTGATTTCTAGAACTTGTTTTAGTTATGGCCTCACCTACAGACTATATATAGGGACTACAGGGAGCTTTCCTCATGCTTTCTTCCCAGCTTGGGTCTCTTGCCATGACCAGGACTAATAAGAAACTGCATGTCGTGGTATGAGGTGGTTTTGGCAAACATCAGTCATTTCCCTTGGAACACTGTCACTTAGCAGAGAGATGGTGATCTGGTTGGCCCCCTCGAGGTTTGTATGTCACAGATTCGAGAAGAAGCAGAAGAACAGATATTATATTGTGCATTAGAAATTGCTTGTGCTTGTTTATATTAAAAAGTGCTGTGAATAACTTCAGTCAACATCATATTAAATGTCCATGTCATCCTTTGGCTGCCTCTAGGAAAGAAAAAGCTAGAAGTGAGGAAGCAGATCTAATCACTTGTACATGGTATGATATCCATGAAGCATCGCATCTGTCATCTAAGCCTTGTACAATTTTTTTTGTAACAGGGGTGATATTTTGTGCCCCAAGATTAGGTCAGATCTTGGCTCAATAAGTAGACTGAAACTGACAGGCACTAAATCGGAGGCCATGTGTGTGTAACATGTATTATAGGAAGTAATGTCATTGACTCAGCCTTGCTCCTCTGAATTGGTGATGAATAAATCCACCTTATTTCCAAGGATACTGAGGTTTCTTTTATAGAGGTCCTTTCTGGGTGAATCAGGGAGTTTATTAACTATGAGCTATTCTGTGCATTTTATGTAACAGTGAGGCAAATCCTTTAATCTGGGCAACTTCAACAAAAACCCTACAGCATTATTTGATATTCACTTTCTACTCTAAACTGTTGTGTTGAGCAAGCTAAAAATTGTTATATTTTACAGTATCGTGTGTATTTTTCATTCTACATGACGTCCTTTCTATGCACTGTATTGCTTGTAAATCAAGCTCTAATGAGCTTTTGGATCTCTTGGGATGATAAGTGTCATATAAAAGTCATGATCATATTCATAGAGGGTTTTCATAGTTCTACAGGACTAGTGTAGCCATTTCAATTAGCAAAATGGTTTCTAATTTATTAATACTATGGTGGCAGATGCAATGGTTCAACACTGCAAAGTAGTAGTTTGTGAAAATGAGATTGTCTTTAAAAAAAAAACCAACATAGTTTGTATGAAAAAGCTCTCAGCTAATCCATCTCGAAAAGGGTTAAGTATTTGTGTAATTATTGCTACTGAATAAGAATATAATCACTAATTCTGTGGTGGAAGAACTGTATGTCTTGAAATAACAATATCAAAAGTAGTCTGAAATGCTTTATGTTAGGAAATAAGGAAATACATGTTCTTGTTTTATAATTTGTAATTGCAATGCAGGACGGAATGCTAATTTAATTCTTAATATGAAGAAACAGTGTTTGCATCTTAGGTCAATCTTCTTTCCCCTCCCCCCTCCATGTAGGAATTCTGGAAAGCAACAGACTGAAAATTGTAAAGGTTAAAACAATTAATCAGACAATTGGAAATGTTACATACCATGCTGCAGATTTGCCAATATGGTGGCAGATTCCTCAATATGTGCTGATTGGATTCAGTGAAATATTTGCAAGTATAGCAGGTAAGAGTCTTTGTGTGTTTTAAATCTGCTTTCATATCTATCATAAATGATGGAGTCTTAGAAAAGAAATAGTTACTTCTCAAATCATTATAAATAAGCTGTAATGTTCCCAAATACAATGTTATACAATATAACTGAAGTGGCAAAGCACACAATTGTCTTTCACATTTGAAAATTCACTATACCAGAATATGTGTTCAAGACTGAATTTCAAGCAGACAAACATTTAAATATTTGCGTGTCACCCAGTTAGCATTGGATATTTGCAAGCCCTAATGGAAAACAATATACTCTTTCAATATTGTATTTTAAAGTATAGTTTTAATGCAGTATTGTTTCCTCTGAATCTTCCTCTGTGTTGCAAATAAAATTTGTGCTTTATAATTTTTTTGGCTTAAAAACTGAGATCACAGTTTAGAAAGTCAATTAGTAAGTGGAAGCACCTTTCTGAGGGGAAAAAGGAAGAAATAAACCACCTTTAGAAAGATTTATCACCAGTTTAAATTCATGTTACTTGAGTTTTTACATCTCTGAAATAAGAAAAGTTATGTGACACTCAATCTAAACTAGGGTTTTTTTGTGAATATTAATAAAGAAGTAGCTATTTTTATACAGTGTTATCTGCTTTATTTATAGATCAGTTTTTCTATAGTTGTTTTAGTACTTCAACATGATACTAGGCAAACTGAAACACTGTTCAAATCTTGCCTTTCTTGAACAAATGCAAGAGATCTTAAATTTCTTAATACTGTTCTGTGTGATGTAGTGGACAGCTGTGTGATCATATTGATTTTCAAGCTGAAAGTGAAGTGGGAGGAGAGGGTGAATAGGACTATAAAATCTTATTTTCTGGTCTGTTTCATATACATGCAGGGCTCATTAGCACAGGCAATTTATCTGTTGTTGCTGTGGTGTGCCTAACACTGGTTTACTACGATTAAACAAGTGAAATGCTATTGTGAATCTCTTAGCACAGTGTTTTCATATCTAGTGCTTGGGAGCAATGCTTAGTTACCAGTAACAGAAACCTTTCATGATCGTCAAAGTAGCTATTCTGATACTACTTAAATAGAATTGCAGAGCTACCTGATGTAATATATTGGAACTCCTCCAGTGACTTGATTTAAAAATCATTTAGTATTTGCTTAACTGTAGTTACTTATTAATGTGTTGAAATACTGTTTCAGAGTATTGAACTTTGAAGTTCATCCATTCAAACTGGCATTACATATAGCTCTTTTTCTTCGATTCCTCATGACAGAATTTCCTGGTTTCATTTCCCCTGTAGGAGGTTACTGTCATTCCTCATGCTGGGCAAGCACAGTGGGTTAAAATGAGATTCTCTAATTCTGTAAGATCTTGCTGGCGGTAGCCCCAGCTGTCACGTGGCCCATTCGTTCCCCTCTTAGTGGAACAGAGAACTTCTACTCCATCGGGTTTCTGGTTACATGTATTCTACTGGAATGAAAGTTGTTAGGAAATAAGGTGGTTGGATTGCTTGGCAAGTAGAAGAAAATGTGGGGTTTGATGTTGTTGGGTTTTTTTTTTTTTTTTCTATCTGCTCATTTGCTCTAAGCTTTTCTTCCAGCTGTCTCGCCTGGGATTTCATGTGACTGGAAGAATTAGACATATCCATCATGTGTTAAACTCTACCTTAGTTATTAGTATGTTGGGGGAATTCTTTTTAGATATGGCTTTGTCTTCTGTGTATTTGCAGTTTTGCGGTATGCATTCAAATGTACTACTAGTGTACTCTTTCCTTCCTGGTGGATGGTAGGTTGATGTCTCACACTAGGTTGTTGTTGGGAGTGTCCCATTTGCAGTGTGAATGCAGGGTCCTCCAACAAACAGTTAGCTCTATGCATGCATGGCATGTACCTGGAAACCAGCACCTAGCACAAACTCTTGTGACAGTAAACACAAGATTTGGACATAAGGCCCTACTGGATTGCACCAGCTGAAATCCTAGTTCTTCACTTCTTGTACTGCAGCAGTCAGTATTGTGGATGCACCTGCAAGTGTCGAATGGCTGAAGGTCTGAGGTCATTGTCTGGTACCTGATAAGGGTCCCATTCCTTATTCCTCGTGTGGTTTCAGCCAACGCCCCCGCTCCCCTGATGTATAGGCAAGTCCTTGAATTAATTTGCTTCAATAAACAACTGGTAAGATGTGGGGAGGGTTCATTATCTTTAAAGCACACTAAGATCCAAGATGCTGAACGCTTTAGATTCTTAAATGGAAAGTTTGCTTTAGCAGTGCAATCAATATGTATCCTTTGCTAGCGGATGTATCTGCATATTCATTGCTGTCCTATATTACAGTACCTTTAATTATGTGTGAACAGTAGCCATCACAAATCCTAACACATAAGAATTTGAAGATGGAAGTCTTGCTTAGTTGAGTTACTTATTAAAACTAAGGCTGAATTTAGCTTTTTTATCAAAAGAGTAAAATGAATTACTTACCATTAGTTACAACTTTAGGGATTGTGCCAATTAAATCTGAACTCAGATAAACAGGTGACTTACCAGAAATGCAAGTGCTCGTGCAAAAATAAATAAATTTCTTCCCTCTTATACATTCTTGTTTCTCTGTCAGTCACTGTTACTAGTTTATAGGTG
>WAAD01007104.1:7634-18787 GCA_013389945.1 Fregata magnificens
GGGGGTTGCCCCGACCCAGGTGCAGGACCTTGCACTTGGCCTTGTTGAATCTCATGAGGTTCACATGGGCCCACTTCTTGAGCTTGTCTGGTCCCTCTGGAAGGCATCCTGTCCCTCAGGCCTGTCAACCACACCACTCAGCTTGGTGTCATCTGCAAACTTGCTGAGGGTGCACTCGATCCCGCTGTCTGTGTCACTGATGAAGATATTAAACAGTACTGGTCCCAGTATGCACCCCTGAGGGACACAGCTTGTCACCAATCTCCATCTGGACACTGAGCCATTGACCACTACCCTCTTGATGCAACCATCCAACCAATTCCTCATCCACTGAACAGTCCACCCACCAAATCCATATCTCTCCAATTTAGAGAGAAGGATGTTGTGGGGGACCATGTCAAAGGCCCTACAGAGGTCCAGATAGATGACATCCATAGCTCTTCCCTTGTCCACTGATGTATTCACTCCATCATAGAAGGCCACTAGGTTGGTCAGGCAGGACTTGCCCTTGGTGAGGTCATGCTGGGTGCCTTGAATCACCTCCCTGTCCTCCATGTGTCTTAGCATAGCTTCTAGGAGGATCTGTTCCATGATCTTCCCCAGCAGGTGAGGCTGACAGGTCAGTAGTTCCCAGGGTCCTCCTTTCTATCCATTTTAAAAATGGATGCAATGTTTTCCATTTGCCAGTCCCTAGGGACTTCACCTGACTGCCGTGATTTTTCAAATATCATGGAGAGTGGCTTGGCAACTACATCAGCCAATTCCCTCAGGACTCTGGAATGCATCTCGTCAAGTCCCATAGACTTATGTATGTTCAGGTTCCTCAGGTGGTCATGAACCTGATCTTCTCTTACAGTGGGAGGGACTTTGCTCCCCCAGTCCCTGCCTTGTGGTCCATCCACTTGAGAGGTATGGGAGGAGAGGTTACCAGTGAAGGCTGAGGCAAAAAAGTTCTTGAGTACCTCAGCCTTCTCCTTGATGTTGTTACCAGTTTGTCAGTCTTGTTCATCGGGGGGGTATGCTTTCTTTAACCTTCCTTTTCTGACTGACATACCTGTAGAAGCCCTTCTTGTTATTCTTTGCATCCCTTGCCAAGTTCAGCTCCAGCTGCGCCTTGGCTTTCCTGACCCCACCCCTACACAACTGGGCAGCGTCCCTATACTCTGCCCAGGATACCTGTCCCTGCTTCCACTGCCTGTGCATTTCCTTCTCGCCCTTTAGTTTGACCAGCAGGTCTTGACTCAGCCATGCCAGTCTCTTGCCTTCCTTTCCTGATTTCTTACACCTGGGTATCGAGAGCTCTTGCGCTCTATGGAAACTGTCCTTAAGGATCTGCAAGCTCTGTTCTGCTCCCTTGTCCCTGAGGGCAGTTTCCCAGGGGGGTCTATTGACTAACTCCTTGAAGAGCTGGAAGTTTGCTTTGCTAAAATTCAGGGTCTTGACTTTACTCTTCACCTGACCCATGTCCCTCAAGACTGCAAACTCCACCAGTGCATGATCACTGCAGCCCAGGCTGCCTCCAATCTTGACATCACCAATTAGCTCACTTGCTTGAGGGGGATAAAAATAATCAAGGTTTTGTCTGAAGGGTTGGTTTTTTGTTTGTGTTTCAAATTTATTGTTTGCTCTTCTGAACTTTCAAAACAATATGCTATTCTCAGATGCTGCCATACGGCTCTAACACTGTAAGCAGTAACAATACTGTATTCATGTGCTCAAAGAAGGAACTGAGCTCTGAAATATCTTTGCCGGATTCCGTTAAGGATAATTTTTTAGGATAAAGACATTTTACATAAAAGGAACTCCAGTCCAATGTTTGAACCCCCCCCGGTGGACCTGAAGTAGCAATTATGCAGCAAACGCCCTAGAAATAAATACATCTATATAGAGATTTAAATCCTGCTAAAATATGAAGCTGATTTACAGCATGGGCTTGATGCACAAACTATAGGGTATGGTTGATTCCTGCTCTCAAAGCCTATAAATAAGTGTAATATTCACTTCAGCACTTTTACTCTAGATTTACATCATAGGAACTGAATTTGCCCCAGCAGTCTCGCATCTATTCAGGGACAATGTATTATAGAGAGATGGAGTCAAGGGAAAACTCCCAATTGTAATCTTGTTTTTTTCAGATGACCACTCAATTTCAGTGTCTGACTTCATCCATTTCTCTAATCACAATTATAGATTTATGGTATACTTTTCTGTCATACATTTTCCTATTTCTATGCATACCATGTATACTTTTCTGTTAAACACAGCTGTATAAGGTCTATTGTTTTTTCTATTTGTGTGAAGTATATTTTCTTAGTGAAGAATAGGTCTTTATTTATAAAAGTCTTGTCAAAATATTTGTTCAGAATACTGTAAAAGCAATTCCCCAGGTCAGGAAAGGACTAACTCCAATGATTTTGTAGATTTTTTTCTTCCTCCACTGCCAGATTTTATTCATCCAGTTATATGTTTCTCTTGGTAAAGGATGTTTTGGGATTTTTTATGAACTAGCAACTTCATACACAAAAAAGGCAGGTTGTGTTACAAAGGCAAAGACCCTAGGATGAGGGAGCAGTACAGTTCAAAAGCAGCTGTTTGTCACTAGCATCTACCAAAATTAGCCTGGAATATTAATGCCGGAACGAAATCTGCTCCTAGATGCCACTGATTGGTTGAATAGTTATAATAGTTATAGTTGAAGGTTTTATTATTCTTGTAGTTGGAGGGAAAACGTCGGTTATATTTAGATTTCAGATCAGACATGGGTTGCAATCTCTCCTGTGAGAGCTGAAGAGAGTTAATAAATGTTGGACTGTGTTCATGAGGAGGATGCAACTATTGCAATTCTCTGTCCTTTGAGGATGCCTAGACTGATTGTGGGTTATGGGCATAGTAATGGGATCTATGGAAGTCATATGCCTGTACATAAGCCTGTAAAGAATAGCACAAGGTGGTGTTTAAGACCTGTTTGTCAAGGATGTAAATCTTTCCCTTTGGGCTTGGGGGTGCCTTTCTCTTCTTTGGCTTGACTGCTCTTATGAAGCATGTAAATCCCTTTGAGTAGTTTCCTTTGAAGATGAGCTTATCAATCCTACTCTTTTTTCTTAAAGAAAACAATCAGCATAGTTTTGGACCCATTGTCAGGTAGTCTAGTGGTTAGGGCGTTCACCTGGGAGAAGATAAGGCCTTTAATTTCTTTTTACACAGCAGGGAAATGCTTTAAAAGGAAGGCTTGAGAGTCTCCGCACCAGAATACTTTCTTGCCTAGAAGGTAGATGATAGAGATTCAAAGCCTCAGACAAAGGATGGGATTTATTCTGAAGCTTTGATGTCACGGATCAAAGCTTTAATCTTCAAACTGTTGGGGAAACAGGCACTGTTGCTACATCCTTTGATGAACTGGTGTCATAGGAAGACTGAATGTTAGACTAAGACACAATGTACTGTCATGATCATCTGGCCCTTGGTTTGTTTCATGTATGCTTGAGGTACTTTCTTTAAAGAATAAAGTGTCCCAAAGTTTCTGTGGGTTTCAACAGGAAAGGGGAAGAGATCTCACCTTCAACCACAAAGGGACACAACATCTAGACCTTGAGCTATATTTAGGTTCCTTATTTAAGGTTTTGAGTTTTGACTTTAGAAGATCAGCTGGCAAAAGTGATGAATAGCTGTCTAAAAGAGAAGGAACTCAACTTTCCGGAAGAATGAAGGTTTTAGGAGGCAGTTCTGCCTCAGTAGTCTCATACTCAGTGGCTGTCATACTCAGAGCCACTAAATGAGCTTAGTCAAAAACAATCTCTGCGGGAGAAACCTTCCCTCCAACGTTTATTTCAGCTTTCTGGTAAGGATGAGTGGGCATATCAGCTTACGGCTAAAAGATGATAACTGAAAGAAGGGGCTAGCCTTTTTCATGTGTGAAGCTTCAAGGTTATGTGCTGCACCTTCACTTCATGTACAGTGCATTTGTACTTCCTTGCGATGCAGCCTGACAGACTGGTTCATAGAAATCACTGATTTCAAAGCCCAAGCTGTCAAACTACAGCATGAAAGCTTTTAAGATAAAATTGCTTACTTTTCCTGTAATGTATCTGCAAAAGGCTTGGTGTACTATCTTTACTGGAATGTAAATGCTAATGTGCCATTACATCTCCATAATGTACATGTGATCAAGCATACAGCTTTGAATTAAATAGTTTGTCTATTTGAACAAAGACAAAAATAATCTCAGCCTGCCTGGACTAGTTAGGTGTTATAATGCTCATGGAAAATATGTTCTGCTTTTCCTACTGCTGAAACTGAAAAAATAATGACTGGATTGCCATGTGATTGTAGTTGGTGAGTCAAGTGATTTTTCTGTTTGGGGAAATTGTACTGTTCTACTCATTATAGATTATAGAGATATGTAATATATATCTATAATATCTCTATATATCTATAAGATTATATCTGTATAAATGTAGTTAATATATCTCCATATAGCTATATCTAATCCATATGATTAGATGGAGATATAGATGTAGATATAAATAAAAATATATAGGTATAGATATAGATACAGATATTTTATTAATGAACCGTATGGTTCAAGAAACAAGTACTAAGGCAGTCAGCCTTTCACTGGTCTGAACTCATTCAGATCTTAAGTGGGCAAAACTTATTGCTCCTGGCTGAGTAGTGGAATACATTGATTTTTTTAGTTGGTATGCCTCCATATTATGAAAAAGACCTCATCAGGATCTTTCTGAAACCCTTCCTAATTGTTCTCTGTGCTGTAGACAAAACAGCAAAATAACAAAACCTGAATTTCCACCTCAAAGCTGTTAGCTACAGAGTGGACATGATTCTCTGAAGCTGCATGTTTCCTATGTAAAAATGTTTGAAAAGCCTTTTTATTTTACTCAGAGGCCAAAATGGGCTAATCTTTAAAGTATTAAAAGTAGATATCTCAGGCTCAAACAAGCAATGTATTCAGTCTTCAGAAAGTGGCAAAACAAAGTACAGAGAGAAATGTCAGTATATGGTACATAACCAGTAAAAAAGGAAATCAGTTTACTAATATGTACAAAACATGTATTGGTAAAAAACCAATAGATTATACGTAATTGTATTGAATCCTCATACTAAATACCATGTTCAGTTCCAGACATCACCACTGGTCTAATTTGTTATGATAGTTCTTATGTTATATTAGCTTTGTAGCACTATTCAAATCTTAAAACAGAAAAGAACATGGTAGTGAATGGAAAGGAAATATGTTTCAAGGTGACATATATCTCCCTCCTCCTTCTACCATGTAAGTGCAGAGAAATACGATAATATGAAATACAGTATTCTCATCGTGCCCCTTTAAAATAAAATCACTGGCACAACCCAATCAACAGCTTTTTCATATATGAAAACAACTTTCAAGTTTTCATTTAAGAACAATTTTAAAATTCCTATCAAATATCACTGCAGGTTTAAAAGTGGAGACTTGTCTGTTACTACTGAAGGCACTTGTCAGTTCAGTCATGCACTTTTTTATGCAATACGGTTGCTAAAGTGAACAAACTCCAGATGCCTGTTACTGGAGTTATTAACATCCTTTCTTTAGAACCTTGCACAGCTTGTCAAGTTAGTGTTTTTTGGGGTGCTGCTTTGATTGCCATTTCCAAGGGTTTTTTTTCAGCTCAGTAGATTATTATATGTTGAGTAGTAGTATCAGTGTTTATCAACTGCAACTTCATTGTAAATTGTCTTGTGTCTAAATTTGCAAAGCCTCATTCACCCAGGGAGCAAATACTGTAGCCCCACTTTAAATATTTTACAAATTCAAGTGGTTCCTAAAACATAATGGTGACTATAGTGAAACTGGAACATATTTTTGGAATAGCTGATCCACTTTGGATATGAACCTTTGCTATCTCATTTCGTGAGAAAGGACAAAATGAATACAAAATTAAGATGAAAAGACAGGCTTGTGAGTCCTGATTCTCCACTGTATAGGTGTAAGGAGATATTCATGCTAGAAACTGAAGGGAATTGTCTGTGTAACTAAGCCAGGTAGTTCCCCTAAACGCTTTTTGTAGGGGGCAACTCAGAGAAGCTAAACTAGACTGCATTTCTTAATCATCCCCTGGAGAAGCTTCTCTCTCTATTGACTATGCACCTAGAAAATTAACTTTATCTCAGCCAAAACCAGTAGACTTGGTTAGATGGGATATAAGAATCATTGGTTTTAAATTGCGGCAATTTATGTACTGAAACCTCAGGGCAAAAAGTATTCTATTAATTCTCCTTGTGGTTGAAACTGTCACCAAAAACGTATCAGTTGAATTTGCTTCTGGTAGTCAGAGTGTTCCTCCACATGAGTTTTATACTAGTCCAAGTCTATTGTCTTCTGTGAAGACAGTTTTTAGGAGATTGCTCTATAATCTGTATAAATCAGATCCCCCCTTTTTAAAAAAACTTATTTTTGCTGAATGAACAGAGCACAGTCTACTTATTATTTGTGTATTTGTAGTGTGTTGTAAACCTCAAAGTAGTTATTTGCTTCTTTTCTAGCTTGACATTAACTGCTCAGTTCTTTTCATTCACTTA
Source organism: Fregata magnificens (assembly GCA_013389945.1). Lineage (NCBI taxonomy): Eukaryota > Metazoa > Chordata > Aves > Suliformes > Fregatidae > Fregata > Fregata magnificens. Next base: position 14,211 of record WAAD01007104.1, read on the forward strand.
CGTTCCGTATTACTGTGAAAATGTTTAGGAAACTGGAATATCTACTGAATAGTCTCACTTGCCCTAGAGAAATAAAAACAGCAGAGAAAAAATAACAATCAGTTTTAATATGGGAGATAAAAGTAGTCAGTTCTAAATATTTTTATGACTTCAGAACACATGAATAACAACCACTGAAGTATTTTAGAGAAACAGAATAATTCTTCAGAGAACAGAGCCTGAAGAGACAGGGAGTTTCATGGGAGACAGCAGGAAGGGACCAAAAAGAGGTTGTGAGCTCTTAGGAAGATGTTGACTGGCCTTGTGGGTAGCTGACATGAAAGCAGGTCTCCTGCAGGTCAAATGCTGATAAAAATACTATGTTAATGCATCTGTGTACAAGCTTTGCATCAACATAATTGATGGTAAAACCACCATGGTACAATAAATAAGGTACTTTGTCTTTCGAAACAACAGTGTCTCCAGAGAAATACAGTGACAATACAAGAACCTGACATTAACATCAGATCTTTTATGGACAAAATTTGGTAGAAGAATGCTATTTAGTAAAGGGTGTGGATTTTTCTGTAATATGGGAACTTGTTTTGCTTTGACTTTCATAGGTCAGTAACTAGTACAAAACACACCAAAGAAAGGAATGTCTGCTTATTTTTTCCAGTCCTTGAGTATTCTTTTATGTGTGTGTGTGTGTGTGTGTGTGTGTCTGTATCAGGAATGTACATAGTTTTCATCAGGGAGATTTATCATTTTCCGCTTTCAAAAACAAGGACATTTTAGGAAAGAATGTGTTCCCAAATAAAAGAAACTACAGGTTCACAGGTAGCTAGGTGCATTTAGGTATACCAGTAACTCCACTGGAGAAAGCAGTGCACATGGCAGCACTGTGTTTGGAATAGTTAAATAGCAATTTCTACCTTTTGAGTGATAGAAGCATAACATTTTTGCTATGTTTGGGAGCACTGTTGTACAAGAACTTACCATCACTAGCATAAATCATAATAATACAATATTATGTGAATCCTGAATTTGTGAAAGCCTAGATAGGCTACTTTGAAGAGAGTGTAATTTCTCTGTGTGACTTTGTCTCATGCAGAACTGTTTCATAATCCTAAAAATGATTGGTCTAAAGACTTGATTTTGAAGAAGGAACATGTTATAGGTAGTGTAATGAGAAATTTGTTGATATAAAATGGAATTTCTGACACTAACGTTGCCTAACATGGGACCTACTGCAGCACTAGGTCACTTTTCAGACATCAGGAAAGAAGGTAGAAACTAGGTTTACTCATCAGAGTTGTGGCAATATTGATTACATGCTATCACAAGCAAACATTACGTGGTTGAGGTGAATGGACAGTCCTTTCACTGGCAAATTTTGGTTTGGCAAGTATTGCCTTTAGAAAGGCAAGTATTTTAGATTGTGGGCTTTTCCAGAGCTTCTGAGACCTACCAAACCTTCTTGAAATGTGGTAGAATTAACACTGAAACAAAGAGAGAAGCAATAACAGAATATCATGGATTAAGAGTGATCCCCTAGAGAGTTATTTTGGACTGGAGACAGTAGAAAGCTTCCACCTTCTTAGCTGTATGTATATAAACATGCACCAATGTTGGTGGAGTGAAGAAGATGTTCTCTGAGATTTTTTAAGTGTCTGGTCTATTTTAGGCATTTGAGATTGACACCCTGTCTCAGGACTCTTCAGGTCTTTTGTAAAAACATGTTGAAAACTTGTATTTCTTTGAAGAAAGAAAAAACTAAAGCCTAGATGTGAGACTGTCTGTCAGCAACAGGACACAATTTGGCAGGTGAGGTGGAAGAGGTGGTAGGACTCTAATTGCTGCATGGTATTGTTAATCTTCAAAAAAGAAGCTTTCTGAGACTTTTGCACTTGTATAGCATAGTAACACGTAAGTATGTTTTACCAGCCTTTCCTGGTGTCATGCCTGGGATTAGCGATATAGTGGAGTAGCACACTGGGTCCTTTCATATCCTCCAACACTAAGTCCCTCTGTGAGGAAATGGCAGGCAGGCTTGTTTAAAAGATTACTAAACTGAAGTGGTTTCTCATCCACCTTTCCATATGATCTCTTCTGCATTAAAAAGTTGCTCTCTTGTGTTCCTTTTCTCTTTGAAAGATTGTGGGCTACTTATGGTAATAGCCACCAAATCCCTTCATTATTGGTCTCTTTAACATCTAGTTGCTTGACCCTGATCATGGGATTACCACCAGGAAAGAGAGGTCTATCATAAGTACCCTGTAATGCTTTGGAATATCCCTTCTTGTTCTTTTGAATCTGCCTTGATGACATTTCTGGGGTTTTTTTTTCAGGAATTCCAGTAAGCACAAACTTCCCACAAATGTCAAAAGAGTATTCTTTGGTTTTGCTATGATGACTTATTTTAATTTAAAGCCTACTTGATATACTCAGGTTCTTAATTTCCTGATAGTAAAGGTCACCAGGAAGGTATAGTGTTTTGGCCGTGCTGTCGGACTGGGGAATCCAGGCTGGGATTCTGTGGGCTGTCCTCTTAGCAATCATAGTTTGTATGAAGACAAGAGAATAATGCATTTCTGATTTCAGCTCATCTACTGGAATCAGTTGCAAGGCCTACTTTAAAACCCCAGTTTTATTTCCAGCAGTTATGGAGATCTTATTTGTGGGGTATGGATGCAGATCCTGGGGAAGCTCTGAAAAATAACAGGTGTTTTAAGAGATTAAGGACAAAAGCCAAGCCTGTAACTCAATCATGTAAAAGATGCATTTACAATACTTTGCTTTCATGATTTCCAAAGAATTTTCTCAACACTTTAATCATCCCAGATCCACCGTGGCTGTTTGGACCTTTGTTTCTATAGGTGAATTTAATTCCTAATCCTTCTATTTAAAATACTAGCCAGTGCCACCAGGAGGTGTCCGTGTGCTATTTATCGCTTACTTTCCAGGGTGCTTGCATTTTTTTATTTTTCGGGGGGGAGGGCTCCATAACACCACCACGGTGGTAGCAGTTTCTATAGGATCATTATTATTATACAGCATTGGTGCTTGCACTTCCAAACAAACGAGGATGTTTGTTTGTATCTGGAGAGAGTTCTTAATTTTTTCTCTGGATGAGAAGAATTATAGATGAAAAAGACCTGTTAAGTCATCCATCTTCTTCCCTTACAGCATGCCCTGTTCTCTGAAGTATACTGTATAATGTATTGAGGATATCAGTCTGTTGCTAGGGAAATGATGACTATAATGAGATGTTACACAGTCTACATTTTGACTGCATTGCAGGATCAAAGATGAGGCTGTGGAAACGAAGATCTTTTACCTGAAACACATAAATTGTGTCCTATTTGCACTTGTGTATAACTTCCAGGATTAGTAAGAAGAGCTGAGCATATACTACAAAAAGCTAAATATCACACAGTATTTTTATGTTGCGTATTCCCATTTAGTCTGTGATATTTAATTGGAAAATATCTAGTGTATTTTCAGTGTAAATATAGGCATAAAATATGCACAGATCCACAGGACATTACAAATGGCTACAAGACATCCTGTTACGCTACCGCCTAAAGTAGTGCCATGTTTATTACCACATGGATATTTAGAAGCATACGTTAGAGTGAATAGTAAATCTGATTTCATTTGAGCATCAGATAGGAAGAAATAATTAGTTGATAAAATATGATCAGCCCCGCCTGGTGGTATAATGTATGCTTCAGGTGTATTCCAAAGGGTCTCTTGAAAATCCTGTTCCAACCAAATTAAAATTCAGTGTGTTGCAAGAATCACAAGCACTACCTGCAGATGCTGTATATGAGGGAGGGCAACATGCAGGAGTGACACTTTTTTCATAACTGTACAGTCAGATTGACTATTTCTGCTTTCTGTTGCATCTTGTGATCAATGTGTGTTTTGATAAAGTGCATGCCATCCTTGTTGAGGAGAAATCATTAGCCTGAAAAAGATTTCCGAATAACATCATGTGTTACATGGGTTATGGACAAATTTCTTAAAATGTTAAGAGATTTACAAGTTTGCCAAGTCTAATTTAGTAGTCACATTTCACTGAGGATATGGTTTTCAGGCTGTGTAAAACTGCAAGCTTAACCTTGCCCCCCGAAGTTTACCCGTAGTCTTGATCTTTTATATTCAACTGTAACTATAACACCATTCTACCAAAAACCTAGCATGGCCTCTTCGAGGAGTAGTTACTGGATTCCCATCAGTGATGGCAGTTCCAGAATGTTTCCAAGTAGCTCCTGACCCCAGTGACTCATATACATCCTGTTCTATTGATAAAGAGAAATATTAAAGCAGCAGATAGATATCATTACTGTACATGAGTTTTTAACTTTCACAGTACATGTTCTTACATCAATAGCCAGCTAAATCACTGAACTGAAAAGAACATGGACAGCAGAAATCATTTTACAGGCAAGTAAGTCAACTGAACTAGTAGGAAACACAGTGAAACACCACTGAAAATGAATGATAAAACATTCCCACATCAAAGATATGGCTAATATATTGGCTAGGTACCTTCCATTTGAGGTCCCAAGCGATAAGAGAACTCTATTAAG
>WAAD01007105.1:4044-20864 GCA_013389945.1 Fregata magnificens
AGATACAGTGAGAATCAATCAGGATTTATCAAGCTAGCAGTTTTGTGTATTTTTCCAAAGTACTTGAACCTGAAAGGAGAGGAGAAATTTATAGAAGCACCAATAAGAGTAAGCCGGTAAGCCTGACTGTGTTTTAAAAGTCCTCTCTCAGATTTTCTTGTTCACCAATGTAAACCTCTCTCCTGAGAGCACAGACAGTATAGGGCAATTACGGTCCTTACAAATTGCATCATACATATTAAAAAATTTTGTCCTTCCTATCTGGGTCCAAACAGAGAAAGATGTGCTTCCCATGAATGTGAACACTCTTCTTTCTGTTATATTTTAGTTGCAATAGCTAGCTTTAGAAAAAGACTGGTTTCACTTTGGCTGAAGTATTAAGAACATAAATATTTTCATTCATTTTTGACAAGCAGATCTATCAGAAATTAATATGAGCTGAAATCAATCATGAAAATAAATTAATATGAGGGTAAAAGGAAATACATATCTTTTTGCTTGACTAATTTCTTCTCCACTTCATTAGAGCTGCCATTTCTGTTTTCTAATTTATAGATAATGTTCTAAGTTCCACTAACTTCTGTCATCATTCCTACCTTATATTAAGAAATAGGACTGAGAGAAGCTTTTGATGCTGTGTTCCTCAGCTAGCTTCTCCCAGTGCTGGCCAAACTGTTTTTTCCCCCAAGTCCTAGTGTGGTGTTCACATTGAACCAGATTCAGGTGCCTGGTTCTTTCCTTTCACCAAATCCTCTATATATTTGTACTTTTCTTCAGGATAAGGTCATAGCTTGGGTATTGCTAAGTTACTTTTTTATAATTTATTTTTATTCATTACTTTGTATAAGCAGTTAGGTTCTTATCTGCTGGTGTACACAAAACTATGTTATATTTAAAAATTCTGCAGCATTCTTGCCATGTATGTATGATATATGCCATTCTAGCCACAACCTGTTCTTTGCTAACAAATTATTGTAGTGGCTTCTCAGGAAGCAGATATGCCGTTTGTTGTTTGCTTTTCTGTCTTTTATATGTTATAATGAGTTTGCAGGAATTTTCAGAGATTATGGAGGGAAGAGGTAAGTAGGTTTTGCAGTGAGAAGACCTAAGTGTTTTTTTCAGTGCTCTACAATGTGAATGCAGTGTTATTGGCTTGCTTTGTAGCAGAAAAGTACCTCTTCAGGCAGGCAAAATCTAGGCAAAGCATTCAGGTCAGAGCAGGTACTACTTGTCAGTCTCTGCAGTTTGCTATGCATCCTGCAAAGTGCAATGAAAGAAAAATGGGGACTGAGCACAACAAAATAAGAAAGTTCAGGCAGATTTGCCCTAGAAAGTAGGACTAGGAAAGGCAAGAGCAGAAGGTGGGAGGCATTTATAAATACATTCTTTTAATATAAAGAGTATGGTTAGAAGGAGGAGGAGCAAAGGAGACAGAGGTTAAGACCCCCGGGAGGTTAAAATGTACTAAATGAAGAACTGAAAAAAAAAAGTTGTAAAAAGGAAATAGGCTTCTTAAAATTACAGCAAAACCAAATTGGCCTGTCCACTTTATAGTGGAAATAATAACATTTTTTTACATTACTTTTTTCTTTTTTTTCCGCCTTTTTTTTTTTTTTAATAAAATGACCTATCAAATGGAAAGCTTTCAAATTGTAAGAGAGAAGTAACAACATTATCTCTAAAAGAGAGGAAAACTGAAAACACCACATACATAAGCAAAGGCATTAATCACATACATAAAGATTGAAGTATTTTAATGTAACATGAGCAAGAAGATAAATGAGAAGAACAAGCAGTGTCACAATAGCTTCTATATTTTTCCTACTAGTGCTGTTTACTGCTGAATAAAGCCTTATTTTCTATGTTCCTGCTGATTTACTGAGTGATATAAATGCAATTAAAGGACGGAAAGTATAGCTGTATAAGATTCTCTGTATACTGAGTCAAAATATTTCCAGGAGTTGCCTGGTTTTTAGTGTAAGAACCTGCAAAGGATTTAATTGGCTCTCCTTTTTATTTATTTAAACTCATCAGTGTTAGGCAAGTCCTAAATTTTCCATTGTAATTGGGCTTTCTGGTATACAGGTTTGCAGTTGTATGGCTTTGCAAGCTTTTGCACTCCCTTCCAGAACATAAAAGCAATCTTGTCAGATCTCTGATGATCAGCTTTATTAGAAGATGATGGGACTACCTGAGGCCATAAAGTGTTTCTTCACTGTAGTTTTGATTACTTTTAATTTATTTTTTCCTTCCCCAAGAAATAGTATGTACTAATGTTTACTCTTTGTATGCTTATACATTAATACACTAAAGTCACTTGCAGAAGTGGTCATTTGCCTCAATCCCATGTCATTGTGTTATGAGAGTAGCACTTCCTCTCAGTGAAACATCTGACAAAAACATGTTCTGAAGCAGCAGTGAGTGAAGATCTCAAAAACAGAAGAGTTAAAGCAGCTTCTGGATGGGCTGTCTACGGATGTCTGTGTACTATAAGATAATACAGGGTACACGTTTTGAAAAACTAGACTTTCTTGACAGGATAATAATAGAGAGTGGGATTTTCCATAGAGTATAAATAACTGAAGAAAGATTAACAGAAATGCAGTACAAAGTCGGAGACCTTTCTTTCAAATTCTTAGTCTTTATGAGATGCAAGGTATCATGAATTTCCACCTTAAAAATTATTTCCTCAGAGACCTACCTGCACTGATAACTTCTTTAAAATGTACTGCTTTTCAGTTGTGATTTTAAATTGGTTTGTTTGTTTGCTTAGCAGTTTTACTGCAGCTATTTTTGTACTTTTAACTTTGAAATACCAATTAGAGAAGAAATGGATTTGGACTCCTCTATGTCATCATGGTATCACTTAAAAAAAAAAGAATACCCAGACCTTAAATAGCCACATATTCCTTTTTGGTTTTTTTTTCCAATTGTGCAAATGTAGACAGTTTAAATTATGTTTATGATACGACAATGAAAACAAAATTATATCACAGCAGGGGAGCAAAACATAAAAGATGGAGAATCTCACAGTATGCTTTGGAGTTTTACAAATAATAGAAATGACTTCTTTAAACATGTAATACAAGTGATACTTACGTTACTAAATCAGGTATATACAATTTGTGTGTTGAGACTTTTCAATGAAAACTCCTATGAAATGCATTTTTCTTTTAATTTTCTGAAGTGTGTTATTTTTCATTAAATTAATATTAAATAAAAATGTAAAAGAGTTGCATTTATTTACCATTGTTAATCTTTCTCTTCTGTTTTGCAATTGTTGTAAAATGCAGTGTTAATAGGGAATTCTCTGACTAGTATAAAATAGTTGGATTTTTAAAAAAAAGTCTCAGTGCTGGAGAAAAGAACCAGCTGTGTCTTTTAAACACCATAAGCAAGTATTTAGCTACAGGACTACCATTTTAATGTCAGTGATATTGCTGAAACCCTGTATGCCTCCCTGAAAATTTAAACTGTATGGTTGGATGCTGTCAGTTTTCAATATTTCAGATTTTGATTATATTCAGTGCTCTCTATGCTGCTTTCTTGTATTGTGTATCTAATCGTTCAGGTTTAGTTTGTTTATTTTTGTCTATTTTAAACATACTGTTCTTGAATTTCCTTCTTCTAGAATATTATTTAAGGACAAAGACAGAAATTGGGAAGAAATTGAAAACAAGTTGCGAGCTGAAAGTGAAGTTCCTATCGTGAAAACATCAAGCATGGTATGCATAGGTATCTTTTCTAGGATTGAATGAGCCTCTTATCTAATTTCTAAATAATCCGTAATGTGTTCTTTTCAGTGATATAAAGGCAAAAATCTTTAAAAGGTTTTATTTAGACAGTATATTTCAAGAATAAACCTAATCTTCTTTAATAATTACTAAGACTTACTATCTTATAAAGAAACAGTCTTAAGTAATTGTTCAGGGGAAATTCTCGGATGAAGAATGCAATAAAAGGGGTTCAGACTATCTATAGACCATCAGTACTTCTGTTTAACAAAAGGTAACAACCATTAGTTTGAATGTTGGATTGCTTTCAAATGAGCTTGTTTTACAATTGAAAGGCTACTTTACCTACTGATTATTAATACTTAATATGTAATGCTTAATACTATTAATACTGATTATTAATATTTAGAGAAATAGTTGTATTTTGCTATATATGAATGAAAATAATCTGTAGACACATTGCAATAAAAGCATTCTTCAATGAAAAATAATCATGTTGCTTTTGTGTGGAAGTGATAACCGTAGGGTACCAACTACAACTGTAGTTGATTCATGTAGTCTTCTACCCCTGCCTAATTAGGGCCATTTCATGACCAGACTGTGTGACAGTGTGAGGGAACGGAGCATACCTGTTGTTTCCTAGTACACTTCTCCTCTGCTTCTAAACACAGGTTTTGAAGGGTTTGAAAAACATCTCTGGATGTGAGAGCAGGCGGAGAGTCTAGCTACATTACCCTGTCAGGAGTATCGTGCTGTTAAGAATGTCAACTTACAGAGGCAGTTTTCTTTTCTGAAGGGAAGGTGGGAGAGGAAACTCCTCCTCACATACTTTGTACTGGACTGCTCAGAAGCAAAACGTGAACACATTTCCTCTGGCATTGAACTGGCTAGCACTTCGCTGTTAGCTCATCATGAGTTATTAAACTCATCCAGATTGATTTTTCCTGGAAGTATTAAAAACTTGGTCCGTAATTTCTGCAGAATGGTATATGTTTTAAGAGCAATTATTAGTAACTCAGTGTTATAATTTATTAGATACACTGACAGTTTTGGGGTTTTTTTTAAAGTTTAATTAAACAAGTTACTCATGGAAGTTTCTAATTTTAGAAATATGATAATAAGGAGTTTCTCTTATCCTATCCATTTTCAGAATAAGATCAGAGTTCAGTGTTTTGTGTTCTAAATGCCATGAATATGGGGTTTTGAGGCATTCATTAAAAAACAGAAAGATTAGTTGTATATTTATTCCTAAGTTCAGCATTTTACAAAATTTTTTTTCCATGCATTAAAGCATCTCACATTATTTGAAAGTGTATGGGGGGTTTTTTTGTCTATGCACTGATTTTCAAGTTTCTGCTCAGTTTTCAGAGCAATATATTGTTCAAATGCAGTGCTTATTTTTACCACAGAATGTTATTAAAAGTTAACAGAGGACAATTGTAACTGATGTTTGTTTTGTCCTTGGGACATTTACGTCCAGCTCAGATGTGGAATCTGCTTAAAGATAATGACTTTGTAAAATCCAAGGTAATCAATCTCTTAGCCGCCCACAAAAATCACATTACTTAGTACAGAATGGGTTTCTGAAATGGGTGCCTTTGAAATTCTCAGCTTTTGAAGACCACTGATAGCTCTCCTCAGCAGCTGGATTAACAGTATTCTTCAGTGTAGGATCCTTCAATTGTAGGATTTACATATTTATAATTTAAGATGTGGTACACTTAATGATTGTTGTGTTTCTGAGTGCATTGCTGTGGCTACGTCTGTGTTAGCAAGCAGTGCAGCACAGAGGAGAAAAATCTGTAAGGCAAACGAGTGCTGAGGACCCAACATTGGTGGGCTTTACAAGGTGTCGTGGGCACAGGGCACAATGGTTGCAGACAAAATCCCAACGCAGTTATCTTACTGTTCTGACTCACATCTGAACAAGGTTATAAATCACCCTATTCCATTAATACTGCATTTATACTGTAACTTTCCTTGAAAGGTTTGCTGTTACTTTGCCCCATTTCTACAGAACCCTGGTGCCTAGAAGTCTGTGCTTGAGAAGAAGTAGCGCAGGCAGATGAGCAAGGGACAGAGTGAGGTTTTGTTGACCCTCTCAATCAGCCAATGCAGAGGAGCTCTTGATTTCTGAGTGGGCCATGGCTGTCTAGCCTCAAGCACTGCCGCCCAGGACCCATGGTGGACATGGCTGAGCCACCACCAGCAAGGGTGTTCTTGATACCAGGAGGGACAACCCAAATAGCATATTGCAAAGGCTGGGGAGTGGGATTGTTTACTGCTGATAGGTAGCGTGAGTCTCTTTTCATTAATGAAACACATTTGTTTCTTTCCTAGGAAATATCATCAATCTTACAGGAACTGAAACGAGTTGAGAAACAGCTGCAAGGTACAAATCTTTTTTCACTTTCCTCTTTCGTTGTTGCCTGCTTTAAATTTTTTTAATATATATCTATGTATATGCTTATATCATGAAAGAAAGTTATCACATTTTATTAAAATATTCACAGTATCAGTTACATACATTAGTATCATATAATTGCTGGCACATTTGGTAAAGAAACATCACTGAATTATTTTAAAACAGGAGAGTGATGTTATCTTTTTATATGGGTGAGAAAAGGCTCAACTAAAAGTGAAATAGTCCAGAGAATCCCAAAAGAATTATTTGTGAAACATTCTTAGTAGAGATATTTTTGTGGGTAAATATTGAAGTGTAGAATCCTGAGATTAGGCTTTATAAAATAGTCTTTGCACATCAGTAATACCCTCATGTGTAGCACAGTTCAGTGCAAGGAATGCACTGGGACCATAATCTGTAGGAAACCTCAAAAAAAAAAAAAAAAAAAGAAACCCCACAACTTTATCTGATACAATAAAATGAAAATTTAGGATTAGCTCTTGACATCTTCCCTTCACACTACTGAATCCGCTCTTTGTAATTTTGGAGCCCGCAGGCTACAAAATAGAAAAGTTACTTTGCTTTTCATGTGCAAAGACTTATCTATGTATGAAATGGAAAGAAGTATGTTGTGCTTACAAAGTCTGGTATTTAGACATATATTCCATTTATCAAAATCAACTTTAAAACTGAGTATATTTTAAAAAGAATTTGCAATCTTATTTGCCTATTGTTTATACTTAGTTTATTGTTCAATTTGGAGTGGTCAAATGGATTAGTGGTCCATGCTTATATATAATCATTATTGGTTTTGTTGTACATTTCCTATATTTGATATTTTTAGTATTCAGATTTAATCCTATGATAAAACATGTTTTAAAAACAGAATGTTTCAGGAGGAATCATTAGCCACCTTTATAGACAAATTAGTATTTGTTTCATGATCAGCTATAATTAAAAAATGTTAATTTATTACAAATTATATTGTGTTTAGAGAACATAACAAAGAAATAAGGCCTAGAGAAAGAGGTGAAATAATTTCCTTGTGTACGCAGTGGTGTTCAAATAGATGTTAGTACGGTTTTGGAAATAAAAAAGAGAGAGGTTCTCTTAAATGTGACAATGTGTTAATAGTACAGTAAAATGACATTGTACTAGGTGCTTCAGTTTGCCCTCACTGTGTGGAGGGAAAGGGACAATAAGTCCATCGTTATGCATTAAAAAGGATAAATGATTGCTCTTTTACACAAATTTCATTCAATCATGGAATTAGCAGCTATCGATATTTGGGGGGGTGGAGTTGAAAGAAGCATAATATAATGGTAGTATTAGAGAAAAAGCCCCTTAAACATGACTAAAAACCCCGTCTTTCAGTCCCTGTAAGTTAATCATAGATGGTTTGTCATCTCTCTCTCCTGTCTACGCAGCAGGCAGTGTTTAGTTTGTGCAGTTTCACTTCATCTGAAGTTTTAATATATGTAAATGCTTTTAAATATATGTATCAGCTACATATATGTTGGATACACCAATCCTTTGTAGTGGGCAACACACATAAAAGCTCATGTCAGTCATCATAAAAATAAAAGTGTTAGAACAGGATTTTCGTATTTTTTGTGGTAACAGAAAATCATCTTTTTTATGGTTTCTTCCCTATCCCTTTCATCTTTTCTTGATTGCTTAGCAATTAATGCTATGATCGACCCTGATGGTACCCTGGATGCTCTGAGCAACTTGGGATTCGCCAGCCCCATCTTACCAGCTCAGCCGAAGCCGAAGTCCAGTCCCGTTTCCCAGAGTACCCGCCCTCAAGTGCAGCCGAACTGCCAGCCCGAAGCTCGGGCTCTTCGACCCGCCACCGTCCCTGTTGCAGCTGAATTTGAGAATGCTGAATCCGAGTCGGATTTCAGTATACATTTCAATAGGTTTAACCCAGATGGGGAAGAGGAAGATGCCACCCTGCGTGAGTGACATCTCAGTGTTGATACAAAAACCTTTCATGTGGAATGTTTAGGAATAAAGGAAAAATTATAATACTGGTTTTATAATTAAAAAAAAAAAAAAAAAGGCTTGGTCAAACAGCAGTTGTTTTATTAAACCAGTTTTCTTTAACTGTGATGCTTTCATTGTCACACAAATCCTTTTCAAATCATAAAGATATGCATAGATACCAGTGTAGGAAAGCAGATTGTGGCAGGTTTGCCCTTTGTGGTTGTGTGCTTTTGCAAAAGAATTATTATATCAGCAGTTTTCCCTTAATAGATTTATTTCTTTTTAAAAGCCATGCAAGCAGTCTAACATTTAATGTTACTGAAACCCCAAATCTCTTTGCCAAGCTGCTCTAATGAATGGACTTCCTCCACTAAAGTTTGTACAGAACTGTTGAAGAGTTACATTTGATTCTGAATTAGATGATTTATATAGGAAACATTAACTTTGACTACAGTGACATATTACTGCAAAAGGTAAGATAGAAAGCATTCACTCTTGTGTACTGAAAATCTCAAACAGTTCTGTGATTTATATAACCTTGTTGCTGCGTAAATTGTCTTGGGGTTTACAAAGTTCACACATTATGTTTGCACTAAGATTTGCTGGGAGTGATAGGTGGACATATCGATATCATTAAACAGCAAGCAGTGTTTTGGTGTACATAGAAAACTGATAATACTGTACTTGTATTATCATTGCAGTGTTTTAATCCACTTTCTGAAAGGACTATTTGGCACTTTTTGATCTTCTTCAAATGTCTTTTTGATGTTAATGAAAGTAGAAGTATTTCATATCTCATTTCTGTCCAAATGTTTGTTGAAACTAGGAGACAAATCTAAACATACAGCAACATGGGACATTTTAAAGGATATTGAGGCAAATGGGCTCTCACCAATTCAGACATCACATAAGCTTACAGAAGAAATTATTGGTCCTTGGAATGATCATGAGATGTAAAATTTTCTTTAGGGGACTTGGAAATAGAGTTGTCATAATTTGCTTGATCATTAGATGCACTCCCAAGCAAATTATTTTATTTGCTTCTGTATATTTTCCTGTAGTCTTGGTAGTAAAGCTGTCTCTGTCTTACATATTTTAAAGGATTCTGGAAGACGACTGCTAACATAGACATTTTGCTTCTACCACTGAAAAGCAAGTCTATTTAAAGTTTCCTATATAAGCCTATTTTCCTTATAAGTTGTCCCAGTAACTTAACATTTGGACATAAGAATAAAAATAAAAGTAAATTACTTTGTATTTCCAGAACACTGTAATTTGGAGGAATGTTATTTCTGTTAAATGTAACTAATAGACTGGAATTTTCCTATGTTTGCATCAGTCTCTATATATTAAGATTAAAGATACAGTTTTGCAGCTTTTATGAAATGGTCTTTAATATTTCAGCAATAATCCTATATGACATTTGTTTAAAAAAAACTACTTTCTGTACACTTTTAAATTGTACAGGCTTTCAGAAGTCAGTAAAAGTTGGACCAGTTAATAAAAACGCAAAAACTTTTTTTGTAGAGATGTAAAAACAAAACCACTAATCTGTTGTATAATGGATTTCATATTTTCTTTTAAAAAGTTAAAAGCAAACAGCCTTCATGTATGACTCAATATGCTCTACTCCAGCTAACTGTGGAAGCCTGAACTACACTAGTTTACAGAGGCTACAAGAAAAGTTTTACAAGGTGCAGAAGGGCAAAAATAAATTGAAACTAGAGCTAGGTGTGGAAAACCAAGTGTACCAAACCATCACCATAATTCCTTCTTTTGTTTAATGCTTGGGAACATAATTTTTCCGCAGACTCGAGTGGAAAGTAGGAAATGGCTAGGAAGAATTAAAGGCGCAGGCTCTTCATGCGAGATTCTCTTTGTGTTCTTTCAGGCGTTTATACTTTTACGTTCTGTAATAAGCATTTTGCATTACTATGTTCTTATTTTGTATGAACATGTTCTCCTTATTTATTTTTGTTACATTTATTATGTATGTTATTTTGTTATATGCATTTACAACTCCATTTTTAAATAAAGTGTTTCTGGAACTTTACAAATGTGTGAATATGTAATTGAGAGCTGGGAAGTTCACACAGTCTTCCTGCAGTCTAACTTACTTTTACTGAAATAGGAAATGACATTTTTTCATAAACGTCTTTTCTCTGGAAAAAGTTATACTGTTGCCGCTGCTGCATCATTTATTCTGTGCTGACAGTATTGGCTCACTTTCCTGTACTCAGGTTCATTTCCACCCTTGCACTGATTTTTGTGTGCAAAGCTAGAGGCAAAAATAATCCAGTAAGCCAGTCACCAAATAGTGACTGTGTTTCCCTTTGTAGAATGAAAGTAAATGAGTTTTAATGCACCTGCCAGGTGCAACAGTAGATGCTTTTCCGACTGCTTTCCTTCTGCTTCATATATTGGAAAACTTTATTGAACATTCTGATTTGGCTCCAGACTGGTGCCTTTTTTTCTTCTGTCCCAGCTTAGACTCCGTACGTACTTCCCTGCAAGACACTAGATTTCCTCTTCTGTAGCTAGCCTCATGCAAGAACAAAACTGTGAGTTTAGTACAAAGCTCCAAGAATTCCTTCCCAGCTTACACATTTCAGTGTTGCCGAACTTTGCTGTGACCTGGCAGCAGCCAGCTCTGATCTTGCTTCTGTGCACCTATTTTTCCTTTGTATCCCCAGTGTGATGGCATTAAGACTGCACTGGCAGCACACAGTAACACTCAACAGCACTCAGCTCTGGAAGGGGAGGAGATTTTTACCTATGTTCAGAGATGCCAGTTTGGTATAGTCAAAGACATGGAAAAGTTAGAGGGGCTTTCCAGGTGCTCAGGACTTTTTCATATTCCCCAACTTCATTGGCTGCTATTGTTTCCTCACTTGTCGCCAGTATCCCCTGCCTTTGCCGAAGCAAGGGGAGTGCACTTCTTGGGTTAATACTCTCATGCGCAGAGCCCCGTTTATGTAAGTGATAGTGTAGCATTTTGTTATTTCTTCCCACATAATATTTTCATCTATCCACTATACTTTGAGCCAAGGTTATGCAGAGATGTTTTTCAGAAGTACTTAGGAAATCCAGCCAGATTGCATCAGTCCTCTGCTTCCTTTTGACATCAGCAAGTGGGGCTGACATGCAGTGACACAGAGAAAGCAGAGTTCAAGCCTTTTGTGATCGGCAGTGTTGGTTCCTCCCTTAGCTACGTGCACTGTTCTAATTATACACCCAACATATACTTCTAATGACACTCACATCTAGTTGTAGCATACACAAACAAAGCTGAGTATAATTTGTGTGCCTGACCTCATAACAGCAAGATGGTGTTTCACTACAGCATGTACGTTATACCAAAAGCAACTGGTACTTCAGTCTCAGAAGAGAATGCTGCTTCATACCGAAAACTGAATTTCAGTCAGTGCCTGTTGGAAGGCCTTTGTAGTTTTAACTGGAAAGATTTCAAGCATAGAAAAGATCTACTGTTACTGCTTTGACATGCAGCCATGAAAAGAAAGGGTATGCAGGAATGCGTGAAGCATTCTGTGAAATAGCGTGTACAATAAAAGGAGGCCACTCACTACATTCCAAGGAGATTTTATACCACCAAGTCTTTCGTATCGGAAGAGAATTAC
Organism: Fregata magnificens; assembly: GCA_013389945.1. Taxonomy (NCBI): domain Eukaryota; kingdom Metazoa; phylum Chordata; class Aves; order Suliformes; family Fregatidae; genus Fregata; species Fregata magnificens. Next base: position 15,810 of record WAAD01007105.1, read on the forward strand.
AAGGAGGAAACTTAGCTGCTCACCGTACAAGTTGCTTAGCTTCATCTTGATGAATAATCATATTTTTAAAAGCGCAAGAATGTCATCTTTGGCTTCAAGGAGAGCACACCTGTAAATGCTGACAGGGTTACAGTCCTGGTAGTTCAGCCACGCTTGCCAGATACTAAATACATCCGACCATATCAGTCTTGGCAATATTGCCCGAGGACAGTTGCCTAATGCTAAAGAACATATTTCCAGCCGTACTAGCTCAGTAATCTTGTAAAAACAGTTCTTGTTTTCAGCTTGGTAAGCCTTACCCAGTGCTGTTCCTGCAAGTGACAGCCAACAGAGAGGTGACTGGGGAGCAAGGCATTTCCTTTTCAGATTCTTTTCTCCCTGTTCCTGTATTTCTGGAGGAAAAGATGTGGTTAGCAAACAAGTGGGATTATGCAGCCTGGAAATACATTAAAGCAGGATAAGATAACTGGAAGGCTGCTGTCAAAGATCTTGATCTTTACCTGTTCCAACAAGACCAGAGTTAATAGAGAAGAAATAAGCCCAGTGCTCACTTTGTCTTGCTAACAACTTCACAAGCAGTTACTATTTTGTAAGATGCTAACATTCTTACCTCACGTCTGAGGAGAGCTCTTAAAATGACAGGGTATTACAAAATGCCCTCTTCGGGGAGGCTGTATTAAAATAGGAGCTTGTAGCTGTTGAATAGCCTCATGGGAACACAGGGCAACATTTTCAAAAGTTACACTTGCAAAAATTATTCAAGCGCTAGGGCCTTAGCGGTGGAGTGAGGGGAAGGAGATTCGTTCATTTCAGGGATAAACCCGAGGCTTTCACTTCCCAATTAATGTGTGTCCTTGCTAAGCTCTGCCGCTCTAGTCCATCAATTCTGTAGGGCTAGCATTTTTAGACCTGTTTTAAAAATTAGTACACATTTATATTTTATAAGTCTCTCTGCTCCCATGGAGTAGCTAAAAGCACTATCAGGACTCAAGAGGTCTTTATATTATATTAAAAAATAACAGTTTAGCAGCAGCATGACTTATCTTTCAAGCAAACTGTGGTCTGTCTTAACAGAAAAAGCTGAATTAATAGTAAGGATTTTAAATGTGCAACATGAGGTTTCGGAGTTCTGCATGTCTGTTCATGCACACATGGACCTGTATGAAGCTGGGCACAAAGAACAAGGATTATATATAAACTTCTAAAAAGTTAACGGGTAACTTCACATTTCATTCACAGCATCACCTCTGAGGTAATGTTATTTATAAGTTAAGAAAAATTCATTGGGGAAGTAAAACAGATGTGGATGTGAGCTGTGGTTCAGGTTATCAGTGACTGATTTAGTTGAGAGATGAGAGAGGTGACTGCAGATAATTCAGGGGATTTAGAAAGTATGAAGAAATGAAATGCCTTAGTAAAGTGATGGGAGAAAATTACAGAAATGGTATTTCCCAGTATGACAACTGATTAATAAATGAGCAGGCACAATACCACGTTCCCAACAGACATTATTGGATTAGGAGACTCAATTAAGTGCAAAAGGCTAAGCAAACTTTTGCAAAAACTCTAGAAAGAAATCAAATGACAGAAGAACAGAAGTCAGTGGGGGTGGGGAGGGAATGCCAAGTCCCGGCGCCAAGGTAGTACGTGTTACTGAGCGGTGCAGTTAATTCGAGGCAACTTGAGTGCAAAGGAGAGCTGGGAGATGCAGATGGCACAAAAGCATTTGGCCACGAGAATGGTGCTTTCAGAGCTGGTCAGAAGCTGTGCAAGGATACACACTTTCCGGTCCAGACTGCAGCCTCCCTGCTCCTTGGCAGATGGCAGCTGGATATACTTAGGACTTAACTATGTATGTGTCGTGGTTTAACCCCAGCCGGCAACTAAGCCTCACACAGCCGCTTGCTCACTCCCCTCACAGTGGGATGGGGGAGAGAATCGGAAGGGTAAAAGTGAGAAAACTCGTGGGTTGAGATAAAGACAGTTTAAGAGGTAAAGCAAAAGCTGCGTGCACAAGCAAAGCGAAACAAGGAACTCATTCACTACTTCCCATGGGCAGGCAGGTGTTCAGCCATCTCCAGGAAAGCTGGGCTCCATCACACGTGACGCTTACTTGGGAAGACAAATGCCATCCCTCCGAAAGTTCCCCCCTTCCTTCTCCTTCCCCCCGCTTTATATGCTGAGTATGACGCCATATGGTCTGGAATATCCCTTTGGTCAGTTGGGGTCAGCTGTCCCAGCTGTGTCCCCTCCCACCTTCTCGTGCACCTGGCAGAGCATGGGAAGCCGAAACCAGGACAATGTGCTAGTAATCACATCATTTTTCTCTCTGCAGAGTAGCTGGAGTTTCTCAACTAAACTGACTGCAACAATAGAAAGCTCTTTCCATACAGAGGAATAAAAACCCCCAAACAAATTCATATCCTCCAGTGCAGTTTATTTTATGCTGTTTTCCTAAAATCATTTTTGCACGTCACAGATGAAATTTATTTAACTGACTAAAGATGCGGGTGTATAATATTGTGATCTTATTACCTGCACGCTTGGGAACTCAAGTGCTATCAAAAATTTGCTGCACAACCCTGTTCATTCTGATGACAGCTGATAAAATGGTCATTTACAAAAATCAACGTTTTTTAATGCAACTTATGCAATGTCCTTAACACATTACAAGTTGCTTTCTTCCCATTGCAAATCTGAGGTAAAAATGTTGCTTTAGTGATTTCTTCAGTTGATTTTTTAAATGTACAACCTCCTCGAAGATAGCTCCTCTCCAACACCTTTGCACATTTAAAAATGCTGGTTTTCCTTGAAAATCACATCTGTAGCTTCACTGAAGGTATTATTCCGAGGGCAGCAGAAGTTCAAATACAAATTTGAAAACACAACTTAGTGGCTTATCTCAGCGCTGACATTAGCACCAGGCATACTGAACTTAGGAGAGGTGGTACGTTTCAATCTACACAAGCAGGGTTTGCTCTTTGGTGTAAGCAGCATTTGCCGCTTGGAGTTTTTGAGAATGTGTTTTTAGGCTTCCAAGCTGTTTGAGTATCTAAATTTCGAACTTTGGCCAATTTAAGTATTTTTCAAAGTTCAAAGTGACATTAACATAGAAAGCCATCATTTCCTTTTTAAAGATGAAGTGATTTTATTTGGAAAATATGTGGATTTTATGCAACTGGGAGAAAAGTGTTCAATACAATCTTGCATTTGTCCCCTAATGCTCCAGCACTCTATAACAAGTTAAGCCGAGCTGGTCTCCCTGAAGTCAATGGAAAGGTTCCTGTAACTGAAGTTACATACTTGCTTAACTGAGTGCAAAACCAGAGAACTACATTTTGGGGTTTGCTCATAGGCAGTTTTGTAAAATTCAGAAAATCTGCCCCACCCCCCTGGGCACAGGCATTTTTTAAAGCATTTTTAAATAAGTTGATTATGAGCTTTAACCTGACATTGCAAAAGCGATGATTTTAAAAATTAGTAAGAAGAAATTCATCCTGGCTGACATCAACGGTTTCTTGTAATTGATATTTAAATTCCTCCAGATGAGGAAACACGCTGGAACTTGTCTTACTGCTTAAAATGCAGTGAGCCAAAAAATGGAAAGCATAGGATAGTAGGAAAAAATCTTTAAAGCAATAGGTATGATTAAAAAGCATAGCTGAAGGAACTTTCTAATTAAGGATTTTCTCCAGGGAGACACAGTGAAAAGCCTGAAGCTAAATGAGCTTTGGAGAATCACTGCAGATCAATGAACCGGTCTTGCCACTTTCTGGAGCCTCCCAGACGGCAGCATTGAGGACTGGCCCTGATAATTTTACAAACGTCAATATTGCTTGTAGGCTTTCACTGCAGTACTGAAGCCAAAGAAACAGTTGCAAGATTTTACCCTCCAGTGGTGCTTTGCTTCTGAAATCTTTCAAGCACTTCACAAACATTTATTCTGTTAAGAAATTTCTGTGAGGAAATAGCTTCATCTTGGTTTTACAGATGGGAAAACAGACTAAGAAAAATCTTATTGTATTTGCTGTCTAGAAAGTGCTGAGGCAAGGCTTTGCCACGACTGAAATCTCAGTAGGTGACAACGTACAGCCTGATCGTAATAATAATGCACCGTTTGATCTGACAGTGCCCATTTTTTAATATCAAAGTTATTCCTGACTCCCGAGTGGATGTGACAGAGCCCATGACCTGTCTCTTTCCAGCCAGATCAATTTTGCTCACCTATCACTCTCCTTCCCCTGTCTGGGTTTCTAACAGTGCTCCTTGCTGGTATATTTGGAGCTGCTGAGATGTAGGTATCTCTCCCAGGGAGTTGCGTTGGCTGGCTGGTCTTGGCAGCCTCCCCAGTTGTCGGCTGGAACGGGAGGCTAACTTGGCATTTTGGGATAGTTTCTTCTTTCTGTTAAACATGGAGTTGTCACAGGCGTAATCCTCAGTGCTGCGCATATCTCAAAATTTTCACAGGTCTCCTGAAAATTTATTTTTCAGGTTTATCCCTATTTCTGTCCATTAGACAGCACTGAAAGCAGCGATGTGTATCAGTTTTATTTGAATTAATACTGTCCGCCTGTGCTTGAAGTGCTCTAATTCTCCATGCAAATTATCTTGATTTGTGTGCATATATTTAAAAGTGTCCAATTTTTTTAATCTTAAGATTTAATGGACTAACAGAGATCATAGAAGTTTTCAGCCACCGATACTTGGGGCTTTAGATTTGCTGCCAGCAAAATACTATTAACTAGTGTTGCAGCACTGCAGAAGCACTGATGTAGCCATTTATTTTAGTTTTCTAATGTAAGGATTCCATTTAGATTGGACATGAGGAAGAATTTCTTTACTGAAAGAGTGGTTAGGCATTGGAACAGGCTCCCCAGACAGGTGGTGGAGTCGTCAACCCTGGAGACGTTCAAAGAAGGTGTAGACGTGGCACTCCAGGGCCTAGTTTAGGAGTCATGGTGCTGTTAGTTGATGGTTGGACTTGATGATCATAGAATCATAGAATCATAGAATCATTAAGGTTGGAAAAGACCTCTAAGATCATCAAGTCCAACC
>WAAD01007105.1:21300-35729 GCA_013389945.1 Fregata magnificens
GATCCAGCCTATCCAGATCCCTCTGCAGAGCCTTCCTTCCCTCGAGCAGATCGACACTCCCACCCAGCTTGGTGTCATCTGCAAACTTGCTGAGGGTGCACTCAATCCCCTCATCCAGATCATTGATGAAAACATTGAACAAAACCGGCCCCAGAACCGAGCCCTGGGGAACACCGCTCGTGACCGGCCGCCAACTAGATTTCACTCCATTCACCACCATGATCTTGGAGGTCTTTTCCAACCTTAATGATTCTATGATTCTATGATTCTATGATTTCTATCTGAAGGCAGAAGCCCAGAGTGAAAGGCATGTAAGCAACTGTATTTTGTTCAATTGTCTAAAAATTATCAGCAACATATGAAAGATGATATTTTGTACCTCCACATAGTTGGTCACAAAGCAGTTTCCCTGTAGGACAGTACGCAGCTGCAGACCCCAGGTGTTTCTGGAGGGTTCTGTAGAAACCCTCTGGTCTAGAGCCTCAGTTACTGATTGCATGTGTATTGTTCATGTATGTTAAAGGTCCACAGGATCGTGATACCAAAAAAATAATATTGGTATTTAGAGTATATACAGTTCAGAAAAGATCTAAAGCCATTCACCTGCCTGTCAACTTTTCAGGAAAAAGGAAAAATATGGTGATGTACCTTGTTGAGCACATGATTACCTCTGGAAGAAAAAAAAAAATCTGAAGCCTCTAAAATTTTCTAGCTAAGCTGCCATTTTACCAAGAAGTCAAGTGTTAAAGTTGTTATCTTGAGAAAGGCCACATGGCCCATTAAATCTGCCTTCCTTTGAAAAATGATCAAGTTTCCTAATTTCTCTGTCATGGCTACCACTGAATTATACAAAGTTAATGACAAACCAGAAAGGCTTGCAGGTCAAGCTTTCATTTTACTCAGGGGTCCGGAAGGACAGAGCTAAGTGGATAATCCCACATTCTGTACAAGTTTTTTTGGCATCGCTATTGAAGGAGAAACCAGAGGCAGGAGAGGCAGTGATCACTTTAGAACAGGCAAGTTCTCCCTGGCCCTTCCTGGCCCTGGCTGTGCCTGCACTCTGGCTCTCCTGTAAGGCAATTTCACCACGGAATATACTACATTTGTCTCACGGATTTTCTCTCTGATAGAAACCAGTGCGCTGAAGTCCAATGAGTGGATAATAAAGACAAAGCAGTGCTGCTATTCGTAGCAGCAGAGCTCCTAAGGAAAGAAATTGTGACCTGGTACTCCTGCTGAACAAAGCTACAACGAATAACGTATGGTCTCACGGGAATCAAAAGTTTTCAAAGTGCATTACCATCAGGACTAGAAATTCCTCAAGTAAGTAAAATGAGGGGGGAAAAAAGTAACTTCCCAGAAAATGTTTTTTAAAAGGATTTAAGTTTCCCAGATAGAACTGAGGAAAATAAAGCTTTGATTGGAGCAACCTCTGTCAAATTTTCAGGTAAACCTGCAAACCCAGCTACAACTTTCCCAGTTTGGATTTTGATAACTAATAGGTCACGCTGCAAAGAAATTCAGAGTGTTGGAGATTTCTGTGGAAGTTGATTGCCTGGATGGAAAATCAGGCTATCCGGAGGAGGCTCTCCCCTCACCCAGGAGGACTCAGGTAAGAGGGCATGCTGTGCTTTTCTAACTCATTAATTTTCTAACTCGGGAACAGCGAGGACTGCAGGAGCTAGCAGTTGGCAGAGCAATTTCTGCAGTTCAGCAGACCTTGGTCACGGGGACGGCGGAGGCAGCCAGAGCGGCTGTGGGCCGTGTCGCTCGTGGGACAAGGACAACCCTTCCAGCCCTTCCAGCAGACACAGAAGAAGAGGGAAATGCCAGTGAGGGCTCTGGAAAGCGAGACTTCCTATACGTCTAATTTACAGGATAAAAAGATGGGGCTGATTTTGTTCATTACATTTTGAACACTTTTGAAAGCTTGAGTAAATGCTTACATCTGTTTCCTAGCATGAGTAAAACTTTTGGTAATGCAAAAACAAGGGCAGATGTTCAGTAAACCAATAGATCTGTGAAACGGTGGTTCTTACACAGGGTTGCTTGAAGCAATGAAAGAAAATTCCTCAGGGGCTTTATGAAATCCCTTGAACTGGTTCAAAAAACATGAAAGAGGGGAGAAAAGGGCCATTGCTACACTGAGATACCAGAACCAGTCAGGTGTTATTGCTAAATCTGGAGTGTTAAAAAAAAAAGGCATTTGACAAGTGAATAGGATCTACAGAATCAAGAAAAAGCAGGGAATTGGCTCAAACACAGGAGTTTTTTGCCCAGATGTACAAATAATGCTGACAAATGGAGAAGCCAAGATGCTGTTGCTCAGGGTCAAACAGGGGAAATGACTGGGCAGTCAAGATATTCAAAAGCAGAAAACTGGACCCTGAACTTTGGGCACTAATTCTTATTAACTGAGCTGGTAGAGTGCTAACAAGGAGTCAGGATTTAATTACGGGAAGTAACTGGAGAAAAATTAATGGAAAGGTATCTTGAGTATTCCCTGCATGGAAATTCCCCTTTATATGTGGTCCAGGCAAAAATAATTTTATTCCCCAAATTTAAAATTCTTCTGCATTTCAAAGTTTCTCTTTTTTTTTTTTTTTTTAAAAAAAGTGAACTTCTCATGTCAGAGCTATAATTTGAATCATTCTGGCCAAACTTACACACTTACTAGCTTATCATTTCTATGTTTATTTTTGACTTACTGGGAACTTGAATAATGACTATTTTTACCCCCCCATGTCAGCACATGACCTATCCATGCCTAACAAAGAGAATAACTTTGGCCACTACTTACTTTTTTGTAAGTACTTTTTATTTACCTGCTGACAGATATTCAGAAGAAAAATCAATGACATATGAATGAACATTTTCCAACTTTTACCACGCAGAAAGACGCATGTACAAGCTGTTAAAAATGCAGATTGGAGATTGCCTGATCAGTTGGTGCCTTTACATACATGCCCCAGCACTCTGAGGGATTAAAGCTCCCATTGTAGCTCTGTGGAGTATCCTCCTCATTCTCCAGCTGAGTTTATAAAGATAAACAACAATGTACGGGATGAGTTTTGAAGAGCCACCACCACGGACGCAGTGCAGTGAAAGCCAATGGGGCCACCTCAACAGCGATGTGTTTCCAGAAGTGCTTGCGTGATTGATGGCTGCTCATCACCTCCTCACGTGTTTGGCTGCCCTTGGCCTGGCCAGCAAGACTGAACACAGCAGAAATAAGCAGCCTCTTTTTTTTTTTTCCACCAGAAAAATGGATTATAGGGATTTATTACTGCTAAGTTCTGGTGAGCAAGGGAGAAAGAGATATTTTTTTATTTTACCATTTCTCTTCCCTTCCTCTCTGGGCTGCTTGTTCGGATTTTTTTTCCTATTTTTAACAAAGGAAGTTATGCTTGGTGAAAATAAGATCCTGATGTGCTTTGCAGAGAATTCAAGTCAAAAGAAAGCTGATAATCTGGCTATCAAATCCCTAATATTGACATTATAATGGAGCAAATAAAAAAGTTTTCCATGGCCTACACAAATCTGGATTAGACTGATTCCTCTGGTCCTTATCCATCATAGGATTATTCAAAGAATTACTGCTCATGCCCAGTTAACCATGACATTCCAGTCCTAAATATCCCTGCATACAAAGGAAAGTCACCATCCCAAGAGCTGTTTGAAGACCACTCTATGGGCGTCTCAGTACCTTCACAAACTTCCCGTGCTCTGCACTCTTTTTTCAAAACACTATAACAATTTTGGATCACCTTGTTGCAAAGAAGTGAGCACACGCTGACTATACAACGCTACACATAAAGGCAGTAAAGAAGGACAGCAATATGCTTGGTGGGTGGAGTGGGGCACCACGAGCTATTTAAGATGCGGACACAAATGGTTTCTCTGTAGAGGAGATACTTTCAAGAGGCAGATATTCAGTAGGAAGGAGTATCAAGCAGCTGCTCTCTAGTGATGAAGCACAAGTGCAGGGTGAATGCACAATAAAGCGCTGCATTGCACAGTACGTCAGCAAAAATTCCTCTCTCTGTTACACTGAAGTTCAAGGAGCTTGACCAGATTTTCACTGATAGCTGTATCTGTATCTTAACATATTATATCTTTATCTAGGTCCACAATAATTAATAATTCTTGTGGTTTGTAATGGGAGGAACTTATGACTAAAGGCAACACCTGTCTTAAAAGACTCATGAGAACTTTCCTTGGCTGATTTTCTTTGTGTTGTTTTAAACCATAGCTTAGCATAACACAGATTAGTCATTTATTTTCCTTTTATTATCAAGCAGCTTTCTGAAGAGCAAAACAGGATCACATACTTCCATTTGGGTTTTTAAAGAGCTCTTTCTAAAAGCCGAATCCAAGATAAATCAATTCTTATCCACAGGACAGAGATGGATGTAAATGAATTCTGCAGTCCTCAAATTCTGGATGTGTCTGCCAACTGCCTGGTGGTCCCTGAAGCCTTTCTGTGGAGTCAGAAAAGTGGCTCCTCTTGCCAGGAATATTTAACATTTTGGGATTGTTTAACAAGCTAAGAATTCCTGTGTCCTCTACAACGAATCCTGTAAGTTCACTGCATCTCAAATCTGAGTCAAATATTGACAGCTGAGAGTGCGTTTGGCAGGCTGGCCTCTACACTTACAAATGAAATCAAAGGAATTCTTTTTTTTGCTCCTTGACTAAATATACAAGATGACTGATATCTCAAGAAGATGAACAACCCACTGGTCTTGATTTCATTCATATAGAAACAGCACAGAAGCTGTGAAGGAGTCTGTTCTTGTGAGGCAGGCAGCCTCTGGGACATGCCACCTTCTCCTGAAGAAGATCAGGAAAGGCTGTCTGAGCAAAGACAGTGCCAGGTGCATTGAACACCCCCTCCTGCATCTGCTATCACTGGACATGACCAAAAAAATCTGAATTTTCACGGTTTTGTTATGAGTCTGAGATCAATCATGAGCATCCAGGGCTTCCCTGACGTTGTCATCTGGTGTGTGAAGCAAATCTTCTTATGGAGTTGACCACAACAGTAATGGGAATGGGATGTTGGGACAGAAAAAAAGCCATAGGTGGGTAACTAGGAGCCTCTCTGATTTGACACATTTCATCTGTTTGCAGGTTGTTTCTGTATCTGACACGTTTGCCAGCAGCTCAGGCTCTGTGTTTTCTCACAATGTACCATCCTTATTTCTAGCTGCCTCTCTGGTTGCTGGCAGCTCCTTTAGGCAGTCACTTCTAAGAAAGCTTGCAACGGAGCTCCTCAGGGTACATGCTTCTCCCACAAGTTCAAACAATTTCCTCTGTCACAGAATGTGCTGGTTTTGGCTGGGTAGTAGCTACTATGGGGCTGTGTTTTGGATTTGTGCTGGGAACAGTGTTGATAATACAGGGGTGTTTTCATTACTGCTGAGCAGTGCTTACACAGAGTCAAGGCCTTTTCTGCTTCTCACACCACCCCACCAGTGAGTCGCTGGGGGTGCACAAGAAGCTGGGAGGGGACACAGCTGGGACGGCTGACCCCAACTGACCAAAGGGATATTCCATACCATATGGTGTCATACTCAGCATATAAAGCGGGGGGAAGAAGAAGGAAGGGGGGAACCTTCAGAGGGATGGCATTTGTCTTCCCAAGTAAGCGTCACGTGTGATGGAGCCCAGCTTTCCTGGAGATGGCTGAACACCTGCCTGCCGATGGGAAGTATTGAATGAATTCCTTGTTTTGCTTTGCTTGTGCACGCAGCTTTTGCTTTACCTCTTAAACTGTCTTTATCTCAACCCACGAGTTTTCTCACTTTTACCCTTCTGATTCTCTCCCCCCTCCCCCTGTGAGGGGAGTGAGCGAGGGGCTGTGTGGTGCTTAGCTGCTGGCTGGGGTTAAAAGACAACACTGCATCCATTACACAGGTACAGTCACAGAGACTCCATCCCACAGACACCACACAAGAAGCAAAAGCAATATTTCAGCTTGATATTTTTTTGCCTGTACTTATTCCCTAATTCTCTATAATGTTTTCCAGAGAAACATCAATAAGAATTAATACATGTCAGCTGTACTGAGTAATGTAATTAAGTGCTCATGTTGAGAAGCTAGCCCTTTGCTGCAAAATGCCGTTTGGTACTTATCTTGGTTTCCAGATTTGTCGTGCTTTTAGCAACATGTATTATTATTGACATCAAAAGGTGTATCACAGAATCATAGAATCATAGAACAGTTTGTGTTGGAAGAGACCTTTAAAGGTCATCTAGTCCAACCCCCCTGCAATGAGCAGGGACATCTTCACTAGATCAGGTTGCTCAGAGCCCCATCCAACCTGACCTTGAATGTTTCCAGGGATGGGGCATCTACCACCTCTCTGGGCAACCTGTTCCAGGGTTTCACCACCCTCATTGTAAAACATTTCTTCCTTACATTGAGTCTGAATCTACCCTCTTTTAGTTTAAAACCATTACCCCTTGTCCTATCGCAACAGGCCCTACTAAAAAGTCTGTCCCCATCTTTCTTGTAAGCCCCCTTTAAGTGCTGGAAGGCTGCAATAAGGTCTCCCCAGAGCCTTCTCTTCTCCAGGCTGAACAACCCCAACTCTCTCAGCCTTTCTTCATAGGAGAGGTGTTCCATCCCTCTCATCATTTCTGTGGCACTCCTTGGACCCATTCCAACAGGTCCATGTCTTTCCTGTGCTGAGGACTCCGGAGCTGGATGCAGTAATCAATGACCCATAACTGAATTTTTAAAAATTATGTAAATAAAAAGGGTAGGCCACCACATTTGGCTATTTCCAAGAGTGTGAGTTACCTGAGCAGTGACGAACAACAGGTATTAGATGAGAAATGACCAAGCAGAATTAATTTAGATTAGCTTGATATAGCTTTAATGAACTGCTATAAATAAGCAGTTTGTGCTATGTAATCTCAGCAGTAGAATGCATGAAGAGATTGTGCATTAAGCACTTAAATAGTGACACTATTATTGCTATGGCCAGATGCTTACGGGGGCTGAACAACAACTCTTGATTTCAGTGCAGCTGTGGAGAGCCAGCTCCTGTAAACAACCTGCTAGTAAGGACTCAAACAAGCCTGGCTCACTCAGGGAAGAATAGCTGTAGAAAGGCTAGGCTTTGCCTTTGGGCAGGAGGAAGGCAGCCACCACCAGCCAGGTCACGTAACAAAACTCCTGGCACTACAGCTTGTCCTACTTCTGTGCACTTCGGAGAGGTGGAGGAGGGAGGAATTTGAATTTGAAGGTCTTGAAAGAAGTCTGCTGCAGGCAGGCAGGATACTTACTGTCCATGAAATGAAAAGGTAAAAAAGGTAAAACAATGTCTCCAACCTTGAGACTGAAAGCTTTTACTGCCGTTTTTCTTGCTCTGCCTCCACCGTTTTCTTTTTAGACCCAATTGAACCTTAAGCCCTGGTAATTCTTTCACATTTCAGCACACCTAGAATGGTCCTAGATATGTTGTGGCTTCTTCAGCAGGACTGCCTGGTCCTGATGGTCTGAGATGAAGAGATATTCTTTTATATGAGAAGATGAGAGTACTGAGTCAGTCTCCTAGTCTGGCTTTCCTTCACCTAGAAGGGGCTCCTTTGCTGCCAAAAAAAATGAAAGCATGACAGTTACATCTATCTCCTATTTGATACTAAACATTATAATCTTGATATCAGTGGCCTTTAATTTCTGCTATTCACATTTACACTTCAGAACAACGTGACACAAGTAAGTTCACTATCTACTTTTGGGTGTGGCGCTCATTACCTACAGGGTACTGTATTCTTTGTCTCATCTATCTCGTGACACTTCACTGAGCTTGGAGAAAAGAAACTGACAAAGCGGTTTGTAAGAAAGCAACAGGGTTTTTTTGGTTATAAGTCCTTAGACATTTTCCATCATACAGTAGAAGGATTAAATCTGCCTTTGTAACTTTTACATTTCCCATGCACATTTGAGAAACTACAGACAGAGAGGATAACATGATAGTTGATCATTAGGGAATTAAGCTTGAGGCCATGAGAAACAGCCCTTAGGATTTCAGCATTAGTCATGGAGTACAGTTAATGATATCAAATTAAAGTTCAAACTACAACATGGCTTTTCTCAAATGGCATTAAAACCACCTCCTGATTCGCAGTGCAATATGCAATAGCTCCTGCTCAATTTCAACTCTCCTGTCTCAACTGCACAACCAAATATAGCAATTCAGATAAAGATGTTTAATGGCGAGGCTATGTAAACGGCTGACATAAAAAATAACTGGTGTCTGTGGCTGCAAATTTTGGCTATGGTATTCCTTTGGGCATGCAAGGTAAACTGACAAAAACATTAATTTACTTTGCTTTGTATTCAGTCCTGCTTCCCATATACACTGTGAATTTCTGCCAGTTTCTTCAGATTTGTGCAAATACGAATCAGTCTCTTGAGGAATGGGGAACCTCTCTCATCTTTCATCCTGGGTTTTTTTTATGTTATGTATAGCTGTTTGCCTTAGCTTTATGAATTTTTTTCATTACTAGGAGGAATTTGTAGTGAAACACTTAAAACAACTAGATAATGTTTTTGCAAGCAACTTCTTGCAAGCAACTCCCTGTGGCTTTGCCAATGAACTTTGATGATAATTTGTAATGTGAGCTAGGACTGCAAACCATATATATTTTTGGTGCTAAGGAAGGAACCAAGACTTCTGCTAGCTGTGAAAAGAAATTGAACATATCAAGCTCACGTCACATGTGACCAGCATCTGGAGATAAAATGAGTTCACCACACTTCCGAGTTAGTGATTTAAAGCTTTAGATTTTTATTGTATAGACATTTGGAATACAGCATATGTGGTTAAGAGAAAACATGTGAAATCATGTCTAAAATCATTATTTCAGATATGATACGATATCATCATTTTAGATTTTTCAGATCCAAAGAACATGCAATTTTTCAGTTTCCTGTCTTCATTTCTTGTTTCCTTTTAACTCCTGCTCATCTCTGGGGATTATGCTGAGACACAAAGCTGAAGTACAGAGTGATTAGAAAGATTTGTATTATATTGATTTACCTTCTAGCACTTAAACCAAGAGTTCACACTACCCTGTTTCAGCTGTTTACCCCTCACTGACACTCACTCCATTACAAGGAATATGGGTAATTAGAACTGCTGAAAATCAGGTCGATTATTCTAGACTGAGTGCCTGCACTACACTCCATCAACTCAAAATGTTATCCATGTCAGCCCACATTCATACTGAGCTTTTTCTAAATATTCGTAAGGTTATCCTGGCTATTTACCATGTACGGACTTTGAGACAATTGCTGTTGTGATTCCTGGCACAGATACTTGGCTGTCTCTTGCTTCTCGATCATTCCCAGCCCAGCAAGCGGGGAAGCCTTAGAAAAGAAGAGCAGATGCTCAGGTTTTCTGTTCTCTATGCCATTTACTACTGCTGTTCAGCAGCTATTTCTTCTAGAAACTTTTCTGTCTCAACTCCACACAAGTAGGAGTCTGCTCACCTTCTACACATCACCAGATGGCAAACTAAGGTGCTCTTGTCTTGGGAAAGAACAAATGGATCAGACCAGATTCTTTAATACATGTGTATTGATGGAAGTGTTTCTACTCTTACTTTCTTTGCAATGCAAACATATCCAGAACTCAAACGTTCATTGTAACTAAAATGAGGGCGTCAGCAGACCGTGGTGGTAGCTGGCAGGTCTCTGTCCCTTCCACTATGTGCATCTCACCAGCACAGGCTCTTGTTTCTCACCAAAGAGCTCAAAAAAGCCAGCACACAAGTCTTACACCCATTAGATGCACCTGCTGAATGAGCACCTGGGAGGTGCTGAAATAGCACATTGTTGAGGGAAATAGAAGAGCAAACAAACTAGAAAAGACTGTGGAGATTGTATGCCTCTGCCCTAATACTTGTTCCCTTCTCCCTGTCTCTCGCTTTTTCTTTCTTTCTTTCAAGAAAGCTACACCTGTCAACCTTCAAATCAGCCAGTGTGTAACACAAGCCATCCAGCTGTGTGACAGATGGCTGAACTGTGCTTTGTCCTATATACATCCATGCAGAATTATTTATAAATGTCAAACCTGATATAGTGAGTGACTCAGCCCAGCTTTGCAATTGGTAGCTGGATTGTTCTGGGCTTTTAGAACCACAAAATTGCCTTGCTTGACTCAAATAGACATCACAATTCTTAAAAACAGGTCTTGGATTTAAAAGCCGTTGAAGCTGCTGTTTGTGTAGCAATGTGCAGTAAAACTCAGGTGTTGTCTCCTTCAGCCACTTGAAGCTTTGGCAGGATGATGCCCTACCTGCAGCAGTCACAGGGGAAAGGGACAGAAACAACATTTGGGCTTGTACCAGCTATATGACAGTAGGTAGGGGACTGAAGGAGAAGCACTGCCATACACAACATAGAAAGCTCCTTGCACTACCATTCCTCCATGTAAGCAGGTACAGGAGGAGAAGAGTGGAGCAATACAAGAAGTCAAGTAAAAACAGAGTGAACTGGATGGCATGGGGCTGGAGCCGCTTCTTCACCACAGCTGGCATACAAGCCCTTCTCTGCCTGCCCCACTCAGCTCCTTTCACTAAGCACTGTGGGCAGAAATAGAAACAGGAAGAAGATAATTCTCCGAGTTCCCCATGTCTGCCTACTGCCTGGAGTGTCTGCCCTGTGGATGGCTGCCCATCAGGGTAACAGATAGTGCAAAATACCCTTCAGGGATACTCCAGTCCTGTGGGATTTAGTGGAGCTAGGGACCTCCACGTGTGACTTTCCCTCATACTTACTGGTACACTTACCCTGGCTCAGTCTGCAGCCATTATTATTACCTTTCTATGTGCTATCAGGGAGCTATCCAAAACCCACGAGACATGCAAATGACTCCAAACTTGTCCATTAGACTCTAGCTGAACTCGGCGGGAGCTCTGCTGTTCCTTCTGTACAGCCTTGGTAGTTTCATAGTTTTGGGTAAGAGAAATCATGGGGGCAACCTGAGTGGGATCTGGCCAACGCTCTAGAGTCTGATCCAGGATGCCCTCGGTGTCTCGGGGTCCTTCTTGGAGTGCATTACTTCAGCTCGCGGAGCATTGTAAACGGAAAAACTATAAATTGAGCCACAGTTTTACTGGGGATGCAGATTTTATAATTATATTAACATAAAATAGTTCTGTTACTACCTGAACCTATGCTATTGAAAAAGGTGTTTCCATTTGGGAAACAAAGAAAATACGCAATAAAAGGAAACCTGATCTTCACTGTTGTCCATCTGCATACAGATACATGGCAGGTTGTATAGCTGTTTCACTGTTATATCTGCTATTTGTTGTAGTCATGTCTTGAATTCCCCTGCAGCTGTAAATTCTCACAGGTCTACATCCTTTCCAGGAGAGATACCAACTATGATGAGGTATACCACTTGTGTGCTGCTCGAATCAGGTTTAGTAACTTGCTGTTATCACTCAGTCCCATCCTATCAGCCCTTGAAAGAAGAAAGTTCAGTGCAGAAAGTGAGAGGAGGGGACTGGTCCACCATTGGGTCTGAGTCCCAGCAAAAGACCTGGTTGAGATCATGACCTCTGACTGGCTGCTAGCTCTAGACCATCACAGAGCAGGGAGAGACGATTTCATGCTGACCTGGACTTTCACAGCCCTACAAGAGGTCATGGTGACCACATACTTGATAAAAAGAGTGCTATCACGACCCTTTCTGCCTATTTTTCTGCTCATGGCTCTGGAAGAAGTGAATTTCCGTGGGCCTATCTGTAAAGCTGCGTATCCTGTGACTGAAGTATTCAGACTAGAGACTGAAGTATTCAGACTAGAGACTGAATCAATACAGTGCCCTTTTAGTGCTCCAGGTCATCCTTGGGAAGGGAACACTGCCTCTGTACTCTATAGATATATGTCTGCATCTTCACTCCTAAACATCCTCTGTGTAGAAACTTCAACTCAGAAGATGAAACAGTATTTCTTCTTCTTTTAGGAATGTTGTACACATGAAAGCTTGTGAGAGAGCAGTTTTGCTTCTGATCTACTGCTTGTCTAACTGCAGGCTTGGAACTGGCATCACCTGTCAACCCAATCAGCACCCTGCACCTTTTCTTTAAGGTTTCATCGTACTGACTGAGAAATGATAGCAAAGGGCAGCAGACAAACCAGGCTAGTCTGGCCCATTAAGTTTGTCACAAAGAGGCATCAATTCATCGGGTCCATTTTCACAAGCTACACAGACTGGGTTTTTAGAATGACTTGGGGATTTGCAAATTCTCTTGCTGGTTGTACTGGCTACATGACTAAAAGGACAATGCATTTACAAAGATGGGATTGTTTAGCATATTCAAAGCTAAATTTTGGTTGTGGGGAAAACTGGTGTATTAAATGGAGCTGATCAGTACACTACCCTCTGGAATCAGCAATCTTAGCCTGTGAGCTGTTTAGGATTGGCACCTGATCTAATTTTGATTTCTGAAATCAATAACCAAGACTTAGTAGGAACAGGAATAATTGCTGGACCTAATTAAAAAAAAAAAAAAGTAGCTATATACTTCTCTGGTGAAATTTTCAAAAATGACAAGGCTAAGGTACATTCAGGTATCAGCTGCGCAGTGCATCCTGTAAACTGGAGTCTTTGGATGACAAAATTAGAGGTAACCAAACTCACTAGTCACTTCAAAGAATTTATGCCAGTAGAAACAGTTATAATGGTCACTGCCATACAGATCTTTTCTCTAGAACGTGCCTTTGACATTATCCTAGATGAATGAATTCTTTAGACAAAGTAGCACCTAGAATGACAACTGCATTGCTATGACAGTGGCCACTTTTATTGCCAGAGCTGACTGTACATTTTTGCCTGTTAATTGTTTCTCTTGTTAATTGCCTGTTTCTCTTTTGAGGTCCTCAAGTACTTTCCAGCTTGGATCAGCTCTTCTGTTCTTTTTCTACTTTGGTAGCCACTGAGTGAGTAATTTCAATTAAAAAAAAGGTTTGAATAGTGATTATCTTCTGCTTACAAAATTATTAAGAACAGCTGATTCCTTTTCTTGACCGTTATTCATGCTTAACTGTATCTTATGAATGACTTTTAGCCAAGTCCTCTGTTGGTAGACTGTTCCGGTGTTTTATCATCGCAGTTCTGACCCATGTCAGCTGTCTTGTACAGGTATGTATCTTGTACTACTGTTTTCTGCCTCTCTTGTGATTGCCATTAGAAACCTCCACTCAAGAATTCTTGGGAGTAATTAATCTTTATTTAGACATTAATTTGACAGGTGTCTATTTTTTAACATAGATAGATAGACAGACAGACAGTTATGTATATATGTTTAACATATATATAACCCATATATAACTAGTTTAAGAAATGTTTTCTTTAAAAGAAAGCCCCAAATGGAAATCATAAAAACACAAGGTCTTCTGTCATCTTCCTTGTATCTTTTCACTGTCTTTCAGGTATGGTTGTAATGCAGATGATGATATTGCTCTGCTGAATGATCACCTCTTGCTAATATTTAAATTAAGGACATTTTCAGAATAAAATGTTAAACTCTCTTCCCTCATCTGCTTTTTCTGCACCGATTTCCTGGCAATTGGACATTTTCAAATATAAATGAACCTCATTATAAACTAATCAAGCTGTTCTAACTGCAGACGGGAAAAAGAGAAAAAGAGGAAAGGACTATTCATGTCCAGTATAGCATCTCGAATACCTGGGAGGTTCCTGGACCCCCATAAAGGAGGACTGTCTAAGAATGTGGGTAGTAAACATAACTTGAGATGCTGGAGAAAGCAGCTACAAAGTCATCCATTGCAGGCTAAGCATTGTTTCAAAACAAACACACAGGTTTGTATGGAAACTCATGATTACAGAGTCCAGAGCTTCTCCTGCAGCACACAGTAAAAACGTGAAAACACAAATCTCTTCCAAACTGAAGTGGGCTCATGGGGCAAGAGTCAGTGACTTCTATCTCAGATAAAATGGTAGAAAGAATCTGAGTTTGGTTTTCAGGATCATCTGCGTTGTCACTAGATGGCACATTGGTCTAAAGTTTCAGAACCGTCACTGTGGTGTTGCTCACAGTTACAGCAACTACATGGACAAACAGCAAGTTATAGATGGGAAACAGCTAGTAATTATGTAATTGCTCTGTATGTGCATGTGTGTGTGTACATGTGCCAGTGTCTACAAGTCCCAGTATGGTTTACAGGAATACAGTTGTGTGGATCCTTCTTCTGAGACTGTTGCTCTGTGTATAATACATTAGATACGGGTACTTGATGTTTAGGTACTGGTATCTAAGATAGGGATGGGGAGAGAAAAAAATCAAGACGTCTGTCCGACTACCACCTGTATGTACTGGTCTGTTTTGTACTTGAAGCAGGTGAAGGTCAGGTCAGACTGTACACATCAGTGCCTCCT
>WAAD01007105.1:36400-52415 GCA_013389945.1 Fregata magnificens
CTGTCTTTTGCTCATGATTATCTTTCTCTTCATCTGTTTTCTGCTGTGGTTTACCCCTTGAGGCTTGTATTCGTATACTGAGAAAATGCTTGGGTTTGGGATTTGAGACTGCTGGGAGCTTTCATTATCAAAAATAATTTCAAGTTCTGGATTCTCAAAAGAAGGCAGAGGGCTAATAAACAGTGAAAACAGAGGACTGAGGTTTGTCTGTGGAGAAGGTGCTGCATTTCTTTTATTAATTGCATAAGCATTCAGTTTACCCTAACTCTTCTCAACTCACCGGAAAAAGCCAGGCAGGTTTGGAAGCTTACTAAAGCATAGTAATAATTTTCAGTCTTGGTAAGGCTGTTCTATAATGAAGCAGGAAATCCACAGGAGAATCACCTCAGATTCATTTTGAATTCTACTGTGCAGTAAAACTGATCCTGAACTTAGATGAATTAAGTGGCTTAGTATTCCCCCCCCCATTATTTTTTTCCTTTCTGTATTATGCATTGTTACGCATTAAGTATTTTTGTCCTGAGATGTGGGACTGGCCATTTCTAATACCACATATTAAATGGAAATTAGATTCAGTTAAAATCCAGGGAAGAGGCTATTAATTCAACAACTGTTGTTTTTTCTTTTACCTTACAGAAATTGATTTTGGTAAAAGACCTTTACAATCGGTGCAATTTGAAAATTAGATTTTACCAAGTCTGGGAAAGTCTTGAATTTTTAACCTTCAGGAATGAGCTAACAGTTCTGCTGTGACCTTGGGGAGGGAATTAAAGGACTGTCCCAGTTATTGAGGCAGAGGAAAGCTATAGGGACAGCCACCATTGGTAGTGTCTTTTTAGCAGATTTTTTAAGATGGGCTGTGTCTTGCTGAGGGTGATTTTCTCTGTTGATATACTCAGGAGGAAAGTCAAAAAAGATAGATGTGACCACATGGTGCAGGTTGGGGTAAACAGAGGGATGCGTCATTATCCCTTTTTTTGGATCAGTGGAGAGTTTAACCTTTGTCCTGTGGAACAGAAACCAAAGATGAGTCTTCCTTGTCATCTCCACCTGAGCATGGGAAGGCGTTAAGATTTGTTGGTTTGTGTTTTACAGGGTGCTTCTACATGGGATGAAAAACTTGTATGTCTTGGATAAGTGAGACTTCTTGTTCTGTTTGGTGGAACAAAACTAGCAGCCAGAAAGAAGAGGAAAGTCTTTCATGAATAAACCACTAGGAACCCTGACAACATGGAGATAATCTGTCTTTTTAGCGCTGTTCATCCATTTTTTCTTATAGTCCTCAAACTCTCACTGAAGTCTGTGAACGATTTGGACAAGGAATCCAGGACTAGGTCTTTGATCTCTTCTAAGAGACATTAATCTGACCCCTTTTCAGGAATCTGAGAAATGGCACACTTACAGTTTTGCTCTGATTACTTGTAAATAATAGGTATTTTTACTCTGGTACACACATAATCAACATTTACACCTTCACCAGTAAAGAAAAATCAGAAAAGATAAAGAGAACACCCAGGAAGATGTGAAGCATAGTGAAGAAAAGACTCAGTGCCAGTACAGAAACTAGTATGGCTGAACACGCACTAAAGGTTAAGGGACTTGTTTTGTTTTGTAACTTCTATAGGCAACTTAAAATATTGGAAGCTTAAACCTTTCTCATAGATGATAAATTATGTCAGTCCAAATCCTTTCCAAAACTATTATTTGGGAATTAGATATTGAATATATTAATAGTTTCACTCCAGTATCTTTCACTAATGCAAAGTTAATGGAAAAATTATTGATTGGTAGCTCAAGCCATACAAATTAACTTTAGTGAATAGCAGCATACAGAGTTTAACTACCCGTGAAGAAGAGTTTCATTCATGTAAACATTCCTGTTTTAGGTAACAGCCACAGCAATATCCTTCACATAATGTGGCATACTACAACATAGGCAATGTTGACAACATGCTTTATTTATTTTGCAGCCCATGGGATGATGTTACCGGTATGGAGCCCACCTATTTTCTTATGAGGAAAATGTTCGCCATCTCTGTGCTTGTGGAAATACTCCTGAAACTTTAACCCAAATAACTCCAGAAGGTTCAAACTGGAAGGCAAAAGACTTCTTATTCTGAATGTCAAACTTACTCCGTGTAACACCTTTTCTGATCCTCTTCTGTATGAATAACTCGCACAAGCACTGTGTGGCTTAGGCAGCAGCTTGTAACAAGGTGCTGCTGGAACTCATTTCTAGGCAGTAGCCCAGCTTAGTAGCTTTCCTGTCATGTGAGCCTGCACGTGTGCAATTTATTATGTGCATTCCCTGATGGTGGCATTCATATAAATTAGGAGCTCTGGAAACAAACTTACATTTCTTAGATTTTGAAGGTGATTTTCTATAACCTTAGTATCAGTCACATCACCCAAACTATTGGCAGCTTTCCTTCTGTACCTAAGAAAATGACCTTCTGTGTTTTGTGCCCACAAAAATGAACTCAAATATATTAGTTGAGGTTTAGAGAAGGAAGAAAGTGAAATAGTGTCAAATGCAGGATTTCAGAAATCTTGCATGTTCTTCAGTTGCAGCAGCCTCTTTCCCTCTAGTCTGCTTCTTGAGGAAACTATAACAGTGAAATCATGTGAAATTTACTTTCCTGCTCCCTGTTTTCTTAGGAAAAACATGGCAGTATTCTGTATCAACACACTTATCCCACTTAAACTGTCATATAAACAAATAAGGTAAAACAATGAGGGCTTTGCATCCTAGGTTTCTTTCTGTCTTTCAGAAATGCTCAGTGTCTGAACTGTCATCCACAGAAGAAAGAAAACACTTNCATTCTTCTAAAACTGGAAAATATTTCTGTGTTCAAGTGTATTCCACTGCCATGCAACATAGAAGCAAACAAATGTTGCACTCCTGTTATAAGGGTACTGCTGATATATGTCTAATTAACATACTCCAGATGTCAGCACTATTAAAATCTGTCACTCATCTACATAACTGGTAATTTGTTATAACGAGAAAAATACCTGGTTTTCAGATAGCAAGTTTTTTAAAAAACCAAACAGTTACATTTTCATCCCAGAGCATAATGAATGCTGGCAGAAGCACTGTAGTGTCAGTAAGATTCATTCCACCAGGGAAAGTTAGTGTTATTCTATCTATTTACGTCAAGAAATACCTGATTTGTGTTTCAACACTACAGAGCCTGGCATTAACTCTCCCCTTGCTACCCCAAATCTTCCACTCATTTTTTAACAAATGTCACCACCCATAAAGTGTTCGTGCTTCATAGGAGCAATAATTCATTAATCCTCACCAAACAGATATAGTTAAACCATCAGCTGAAGGCCTTCTTGCCCCTAGTGACTAGCTTAACGTAAGCTTTGTTAAGATGTCTTGGTATACATGTAGTGCTATTTAGTGATATCATGGCTATGTTTCAAGCTCCTAATAAGGCAATTCACATCAGGAGAGCAAGGTGGAGGGATTATCATGCTGGCTCATGCAGCTCCTATTTATAGACTGTCATGGTGTAGCCCACGTGCGGACTCTGCATGCTCTGGGATGCAGCAGCGCTCCATCTTCTTTCTACTGACAGTACTACAACCTCCAGAGCTTCTGGAAGAATCTAGCTGATTACCTCTCAGCTGTGAGAATATAAAAATGCTATGAAAACCAGCTTTAAGATCTGTTCTCATGCCATAGACTTGAAAAACAAAATTAAATTTGCACAGTATGTCAAAACTCATCACACACTCGACGAGGGGCAAGATAAGCAAGCAGAATATCTTTAAATAGCTGAAAGGTGGATGAAGTAAACAGCTGCTGATTAAATATCCAGGTCATTGATAAAAGAAGGTTCTTGAATTAGTCATCCTCTTTCTGTCTGTGGGATATTAAAACAGTTGCGATGCCATGCTAAATATGGAGGCAGTGCAACTGAGGATCAACTCTGTTTTGAGGCCCTCTCAACAGCATGAGACACAGAGCAATATCTGTACTGATTCCGCTCTTGCTCACAGTAGTCGTATAGTGGTGTAACTCTGTTGAGGTTTTACCTTGCGTTGGCTCTGAATCATCAAGTTACTTTCACAAACACAAATTAGGGGTCACCTTCACTCCAAAGTACATTGCTCCAGTGAGGCTTTTCCTGTATATAGTTGACTACTGACAACAGACGAGGATGTAGGATGGAGAGATGACCTTAACTAAGGTGAACTTGATTCCAATTTTACTGCACAGAACTGTAGATAAAATGGCATTCACCAAATCAGAAAGGAATTGAAATTACATACCACAAAGAGAGTAATAAATATTTACAATATCAAATGGGTCACTGTTCTTCTATTTAAAATATATAATCCTTGACAGCATACATCTCTTCACCCCCGTCAAACTAAGATGGCCAAAGACCTGAGAGCTGCTATAGTTACTTCTCTACAGAACTTATCTGTAAGGTTTTATGAGGTTATTTTTCCTCCTCAAAGTCAGTTCTCACAGGAACAGCCTGGATTCCATTTAAAGGATGCCAATAATGTAGCAACGATGTTTCAGGCTCTGTCCTGAGGCTTTTTCCTCAAGCCTTAAGTACATGCCAGTCACTTACTTCTGGCCTCTCTCTGTGTTCAGCTTGCAATAAGACTGTCATGAAGATGCAAGTGACAGCCTCGAGTACAGATGACCCCTGCCCCAGCCCCTGTTATCCCAACAGCTCCTTGATTCTGTGTCTTCTGACCATCTGTCCATCTACTTCCTGGAAGATGGATGGCATTTTAGAAAGCCTTATTCAGCATTTAACCCCTCATTTTTCCTACACAGTACCAGCAGAGACCTGCTGATTCCTGATGGCCAGCTAACAACTGTTATAGGAAGCTAAGGATGTGTTCCTGTGCAGATAACTGCACACAGAGGGATACTTATATTTTGGGGAACAGATGAAGAGAATAGGCCAAGCACCATAATTTTGGCTTCAGTAACAGAACAATTGATCTTCATAATGCAATCTCACTAAGCTGGGTTCATAGGTTTGGGTAGCAGTGCCAAATGAACAATCATGAAAGACAAAAGACAGTAACCAGGAGAACAGCAAAGCCTCCTATTTGTGCAATTTGACGATGTGATTGACAGTGGTCCCAGCATCTGATCTTCTGTGGCAACTCCCAACTGGCCTGTGATGCATTAAGGTTGTTACATTTATGAAGCAGTACTACATTTAGTGCTTGGACTGTGCTTTTTCCAGTTTCTTTTTATGTGGAGAGTGACCCCCTTGGGGTGGATGATGCCGAAAATCCAGTGTTGGGAAAGAGATGCGGAATAATTAAGCCAAACACACCTGGCAAAACACAAAATTTCCCTTTATACTGAATTCAGTACGGATCTACCAGGAAATCCTTCTCTCTTCCTACCAAAGATGCCTTCCCATCCATTTTTGAATTAGGAGTTGAACCTCATTTAGTGATTGAAGTACATTTACTTGTCAGTATTTTTCTAAGTTACCATGTTCAAGCACACATTGTCAGTGCTTTAAATGCAAGAAAGCAGAAGCCACTGATCTGCAAAAAGTTTTTATTAAAATGTGCACAGACACACACAAAACCTCAAGCAATTTACATGAACCAATTAAATGGCACCCCATGTCCCTAATGAGCAAGCACAGAGATACAATTAACTGATATTTTATTTGCTAAATGAATCGACCTTTACCAACACGATCTATAAAATTAATTTGGCATACTGCAACCCTTGCAGATTGTCAGTCCATTCACACCAGGAGTCTAAAAAAATAAGCACAACAGGCATTTCAATACCCTGTAACATATCATTAAAACATGTCCCAAGGTATTTCACAATCCATAAAACAGTACAAGCATTAGCAATCGATTACTCATTGCAACCACCACATATGGCATAGATGTTAACTTGTACAGCATCTTAATTTTCCTTGACCCTAGCTCCATATTGCTTGGGAGAGGGTACTTGTGTGAACTGGTGAGAGAGTCCTCCAACAACAGCAAACCTTAGCATGCAAAATGCTTCTCTTGTACAATCTTGTTTTGTAGACATGGTATCCTGGTGTGAATTTGCAGTTCTGTGCAATGTCTGTAATATTTGCATTTTGTGCTTCTGAATCAAGTGCCACTTTTCCTTCAGCCTCCTAGACAGGTGTTCCAGCACCAAATGCTGAAAGCATATTTGAATTTCCTTGCAGTCACATGGTTGTATGCAGGGTTTTGCCATCAGCTGGGAAAGAAAGTCCCAAAACAAAGGTGGTCAAAAGCATCCTCATGACTGCTTCATCGTTGGCAAAGCCAAAGAATATGAATGCTGGATATTCTGAGAATCCTGTGCTGCAATTTGCCAATGCTTTTCAATGATGTTCATGTGGTTTCCCAAATCCATGACACAGTACTCCTCTTGGTTAACATGCCTTTTGGCTTTTGTCTGAGCACAAACTATATGCATCTGAGTTCCTATGCTGCAGTTTGAAATCTACTTTATCTGGAAACCACACTTAATTTCAGGTACATTCTTAAAATAAGAGTCGCCGGTTGGCAACAGCAATATAACCCTTCATCACTAGCAACAAACCAGTTGCTTGCCAATGGTTGGTTAGCCATGCAACTATAGCGCTCTGGGGAAGCTGTATCTTAGCCCACATCCATAAGACCATGGCCTTCTTCATTTGTGTGCTATGGTGCAAAAGGTCTTTTTCAGACCCTGTGGTTTTGTCTACATCTGGGCTAAGACATGAGATTGGGTAATGTATCATTAATCCTTCACACTGCTTAGCTGCTGACACCATTTTGGTCTGTGCCAACTAGCACTCTCTGAGACTATGCCCAGGAACGGTCCAGGGACAAGCACGTGCCAGAGACCATTTCCAATATGTTGCGTGAACAACGCTGCACTAGGCTTACTTCCTTCAGCCTTTCACTACCCTTCAGCACTGTCCAGCAAGCTTTGTATGCTCAGATGCTCCTACTTGCTCTCGTGTCACACTCAGAGAAGCAAGAAGAGACACATTTTGTCTCATCCTACAAAAACACCTCTCTGAGGTATGGCGGCACAGTCTCTGAGAACTGAAAATCAAACTCAATGTAGAACCCAGAGGAGAATGTGTGTCAGGTGCTAGTCAGTGGGGATGTAGCACATGCCACTTGGCTTCAAGGCCAGTGAAGCACTTACTGGCTCTGTTTTGTTTAAGAGTATAGAAGATAGCCTGCACATCTACTTTCTTGGTAGAAGGAGCTACTCTTAGCCAAGCTGTGTCTGCAAATGAGCATGATCCCGCTATGCTGCAGTTCTTCAGTGAACAGACAGATTGACAGGACAGGGAGTAGTACTCGTTGTATTTTGCAGCTCTGTTTTGCAAAGTACTTTAATGACCTCTGTGTCCATTTTCTTTCTGTTCTGTAATATTAAAGAATCTTCTTTTATCTGTCTGAATGATTACTCCCACAACCTGAAATTTTAAGACTGTACTTAAGCAGAGTATCACCAAAAGACACCTGTTTATGTCCAGGGAAATACCCTCAGTGTGTTAAGCCCAACAAGCTCCACACAATTGACGGTGGACTGAAATAACTTCTGCGCTAGGGGTTGTTCAGGGAAGAGTACATACAACTATTTCTTCAAAAGCACTGTCCTGGATTTGGCTGGGAGGGAGATAATTTTCTTCACAGCAGCCCATTTGGTGCTGTGTTTTAGATGGTTGACCAAACCAGTGTTTTAGCTACTGTTGTGCAGCCTCAAGGCTTTCTCTCTTTCTCACTCTGCCATCCCAGTGAGCAGGCTGGGAGTGAACAAGAGGTTGGGAGGGGACACAGCCCCAGGACAGCTGACCCCAACTGACCAAAGGGATCTTCCAGACCATATAAGATTATGCTCAGCAGTAAAACAGGGGGAGTTTTTCCAAAATAGCTGTTGCTTGGTGACTGTCTGGGCATTGGTCTGCTGGTGGCGAGTGATTGCTTTTGTATCACTTGAGGTTCTTATTCTTTTTTTTTTCCCCTTCACTTATTAAACTGTCATTATCTTGACCTGTGAGGTTTTTTTCCTCACTTTTGCCCTTCTGATTGTCTCCCCCACCCCACTGGGGGAAGTGAGTGAGTGACGGGGTGGGGGCTTACCTGCCAGCTGGGGTCAACCCACCACAGACATCATTGTCTGTCTGTCAGTCTGTCCATCTCTTAGAAATCCTTTAGTTCTGAATCCTAACACCATTCAGAGAATACCCACAAGCACAGAATGGAAACAGGTGAACATGGCTTGGTTACATTAGACAAAACAGTGAGGATGAAAGAAGAGCAATTTGCCTCCTCTGAGTTTGCAGACCATGCACCTAAGTATGCAGATACTCATCCCTAAAGGATGTGGTTCCATTTTGTGTCTGAGTTTAAGAACACCTACCTGGAAAAAGAAAATCTAGTTACTATTAATGAAAAGAATGCAAGTATAACAAGGTCATTTAGAGGAAGCCATAGTAAACTTTTCACTTACAGTCTGGAAGAACTGTAAAGTCTACAGAGACCAGTCAACAACCTCTGCAGAGTCATATTGATCATCACAGCTGCAACAATGCTGGTGAATGGAATTTTTATAAGATATCCTGTGGCTGTTTTCCAGGTTGGACAGGCATTATGCTTTGAAAAATTACCCATATCTCAGTGAAGGACAGCCAGAGCTATTCTATACTTACCAATATTGGCTTGTGGAATTGAAAATGATGAATTGCTCAAATTTGGTTCCATTCATTCTTAACCATACTTAATAGAGCTTTTAATCAAAGAGACTTGTTACAAAAACTCTGTAAACTCGAGACAGAAAAAAATCTTTAGAGAGTAGGAAAATTATTTATTAAAGACAATTCTGGACATAGTGCCAAAAGCTATTAAACTAATCAATATCATTTTGGGGGAAGTAACTGGGGATATAATTTTGTCATCCATACAAATTTGGGGAAGGCTGCCATCTTGATGACAGTAGAAGACATGAAATTATGTAAGTACTAGAACTCTCCAGGTCTCCAGTCTGAAGTCAAGGAAGTTACTCTGACTTAGACTTCGAAAGTGATATTAGAATTTGACCTGATTTTATAGGAAGTATACACAGAGAAAATATTTCATTTTCAGAGATACCAAATGCTTCAGACTGTAGAGTTAAATTGTCTTCCCCAGACTGAGGGACTCTTGTTTGCTGTACAGCCAACCAAGATTTAAAAAAGGGGGCCTCTAGTTCCACGTGAGAAGCAGTAAATATTGCCAAATAATAACAGGACTACAAAATGCAGAATATTCAACTTCCTTCAATTTCTTGTTTGGTTTTTCAAAACCATATAGCTTGTAGAGAGACTAAAATAAGGGAAATCATTTTACAGCAGTGACTTAGAGTAAAATAATTCAGGACTTCATCCCCAGGTTTCCAGATAAGAGTGATTAATACTGAGTTTCCAAGCTACTTGCTTCTCTAATGCCAATAATATTTCCCAATGACTGAATGTGCCATGAATACCTTCCTTTACATGGCTCTGTACAAACAGCTACGAACATGAAGAAAAAGTGAGAATGACAACACGTAACTGTGTACTGTGTCCACAAGAAGCACGATGAACATACTAAGCCAAACCAAAGAAAACCAGACTTTGAATTAGCTTTTATCTTCACCACAGATCAGATTCACGGGGAGGGCTTTGAAGGCAGGTAACCAGGTGGTTTTGCCTATTGTCCGGGCAGCATGGGCCAGCTGCTCCCTGGCATCCGCAGGGGGCTTCCTGGGCTGGCAGGGCAGGGCATCACCATCCAGGGCCTGTCCCACCGCCCCAGCCAGAGAGTGGGGCAGGCCGGGGGGCAGGCAGGGGCAGCTCCAGCCCTAGGCATCAGGCACCTCCCTGGGAAAGGGACGAGGCCAGGATGGCCATCAGCTCACAGGTGGGGGCCAGGATCAGGCCTGGTGAAGGCAACCAGGGTCAGACACAGCCTCAGGGTGGTGACAGGGTCAGGCTGAAGCCAGGCCAGGAAATCAGTCCGTGGGCCAGAGTCCAGATCAACGGGATTCATGGCCAGCCACATATATGGCTGTGATGCAGCAGGAGCAATAAGTAGCTCAGGTGATATATTGGTAGAGCCTCAGCTTCAAATCAAGTGAAGGTGGCTGGGGCCTCCCCAAAGTGCTGCCTGGGAGCCTTCCTCCAAGGGCACCAGAGGAAGGGGGCCGCGCTCAGCTGCACCAGCTCTAAATTGGCCCTTAGACCTGGGAGCCAGACCTCCCAGAGGGGAGGTGTTCTCAGGGCTCTGACACCTATGTTTGAAGACCTCTTTACACACATAATGTTGGGGTATGATAGAAAGATTTCAGCTGCTTGTATGAGAAATTAACAGATGGACTGGCGTTATTGGCAGAGGTCTATGTTTCAGTGGTGGAAATGAGCAGCACGGAGATTCATCCTTCTGCTACTCAAAAGGGAAATCGAGTTCTTTAGTCTGGTGAAGGAGGAGGAACGAGCAGGGAGACAGGGAACTGAGCCTCCCTCAGCATTTTGAATGCACAAGAGTGGAGTAAAATGTATTTGTGAAAGCCATAAAAGAGGAGGCTGCAGTGAGTGAAACAGAAGACGAAGAAGACCTGGGTGGGTGCTGCAGAAGTGGGAAGACTTTGTCTTAAAGATATTATGAAACAAGACCTATTAAAGCTTTAGGTGGGACCCAGCTGAAAAGTCTGAGGAAAGGCCCAGTTGTGGCTAATTACAGAGAAGCTGCTGAACAAAGTGACAGTGACAAGGCTGGTGGTGTTTTACATTGCCACTGAAGAAAGGTTCATAAGCCATTATGAAAAGCTACAAACCACGGCATGGTTTGCCACAAAAGATTGGATGGGTGCAGCATACTTTTTAAACAATGATTGCAAATGGTCATACCATTAACAGAATTTAGCATCACTTAGATGCAGGCTGGCATTTTTCTTCTGTCTGTATATGCAAAGACAGCTCAGTTCCAGACATCACTGGTTTAAATTCAAAGAATGTGACCAAAAACAACAGTCTGAGATCAATGGCTGCCATCCTATGGAAAGTGATAAATACATTTCCTTTCCAAGAGACTGTTTCTAAACAATGTTTTAATATCTGTATGGAAAATAGATACAACTCATGGCTAATCTGAAAATGCAATTGACTCCTACATGAGGGACTGACATTAATTTGTT
This sequence comes from Fregata magnificens, assembly GCA_013389945.1. Lineage (NCBI taxonomy): Eukaryota > Metazoa > Chordata > Aves > Suliformes > Fregatidae > Fregata > Fregata magnificens. The sequence continues at coordinate 47,589 of WAAD01007105.1, forward strand.
GGTGTTTACAAACTTAGAAGTTGTCTCTGATATACTGCAGTGCTAAGAAGAAATCAGATGCATTAACAGCTTGAGACACGTGCAAATGACACATTTCTCTCTACGATATGGTAGCAAACAAACATATTTTCAATAAGAATCCATACTAATTCATTCTCTAAAGTAACTTGATTTTACCAATAAAGCTACAGAAATTTACATAGGCCTACATTCCCATTTATACCTATGGTAGGCAAGTTTAAAAAGTGCTATTCAATTAGAACATTATCATCTACTTCACTTTGCATTGGGGTACATAAGTACAACTGATTTAAGATCATAGAACCATTTAGGTTGGAAAAGACCTTTAAGATCATCGAGTCCAACCATAAACCTAATACTGCCAAGTCCACCACTAAACCATGTCCCTAAGTGCCACATCTACACATCTTTTAAATACCTCCAGGGATGGTGACTCAACCACTTCCCTGATGACGAATTAAGTTTGTGCATTTATCACAAGCCTATCTGTCAGAACCAGCCACATATGACTGATGCTGAAGGAAGCAAATGAGCTGACAAAATGGGAAGAATTTGGAGGAACTGTCGCAACAGTGTCTGGTTCTGTTAAAAAATATTAATCAAGGGAGGCTGAAGTTTGGCATCAGAGCTTTTTGTTTTGTGACCATGGATTCAAACACTTGGATTATATCTTTTGTGGGGTTATAGTTTCAGAATGCCTTGGCTAAATCATTGGCTTTAAAAGATCTTACTTGGCTTCCTTAAATGATGACCACGTTTACACTGAGTTTTTGAGATACGGTGTTGACCTTTTCACTTTCTCTCTGGCTTCCATCAGATATATAGCCAAAGGCTATATCAGGAATCTGATTCTTACTGAGGCTCTTGATATTAGGTGGATTTAGCTGCACAGCTATAAAACAAAGTAATAGTTGCTTCACTCGTCTTTTCTTATCATATACAGATTTTGGCTAATTGTTTAATCTCAGTGGTTGTTTCTTTTGTTAACCTCAAAGGTATACTGGTGGATTACAATGGAATTGTTACCGGGGCTGTTCACTGCTTTCTACACAAAAGAACTTGTTACTGTTTGTTTGTGTCATTTACAGTTTGAATGCCTGATGCTTCAAGGAACATTATAAAAGACATAAACTAGAATGGTTCTGCTGCAATACCATTCCTTGTCATCTGTATCTCCTTCCACATTTGTTATTACTAAAGAAATTTACTGTCTATGTGATCATCTTATTAGCATTCAGCAAATCATCATGGATATTTCCTGCCTGAAGTCATGACCTGACCATTACTACAACAATTGAAAAAGAAACACAGAAAAATAGAGATAAGCAGCAGTTTTAGACAAATTCATGAGAGGTTGGTGCAGTTTAAAGTTATGAACAATTTAGAGAGGCTAAATGTCAGGACTTCCATTGTATAATTAGTAATATTTTCATTCTGAAGGGAAAAAAGTTATAATTCAAAGCATATCGTTTCAAATATGTACATTGAATTAGTAAGATGAGCCAAAGGGGGTCTCTAAGGTAACTGAAAAAGCTATCTGCATATATTATGTTTCTGCTGCACAAAGTTCTTTTACTGTGTGAATCATCAGCCACTGGGAGGTCTTAAGATCTCTAGCAGGTTTTTTCTTGAAAGGGTGGGCTGGAGAATTAGAGAAACATAAAACCTAATTAAATGTAGTTGATGCTATACTTAAGCGTGTTCCAGCATTCAGCTGGCCTTTACGGGATTGAAGAGACTGTTGTCTCAGAGATATGATGACATTTTCACCACCATATAATGCAGAGAGATTTATGCTCATTTTAAATAAGTTAGTCTGTTTTTTGGAAGTAGTTGAAAGTCCTCCATTATAAGGAACATTCTCCACATCTTAGTTATCCTTGTGATTTATTTTCCCTAAATCTTCTGTAATCTATTTCCTACTCTTCCTGAGGCTTAGCCATTAGAACTGGACACATGACTCTGGTGGCGTTAGCATGGATACAAAAAGTAGTAATGTTTTAACCTATGCAATCTTGAGTTCCAAGCTGTATATGCATCATTTCCTTATTGCTCTTGATCACAGCTTCACAAAGAGTGTGCTCATATTGATCTGACCATACAGTGCAGGACATAGTCTTTTTAAGACATAGCATATAGTCTCCTGTCCCATAAGTAAAGCATTCCATATTCTCTTGGTGAGTATAGGCTGTTTATTTGGTTGCTTACTTTTTTTTCCCCACTTATGGACAGTTTACCCAGTAACCTGGTTTGACTTTTGTCAGTAATCTGGCCTTTTAATTACTTTCCAGCTCTCCAATATCACTTGTAAATCTTATTAGTGATTTTATATCTTCTTTTAGCTTCAGAGTGAGGGATGAAAACCTGAAGAAATTAATTATAAATGTAACTGCTGTGTCCTGGCTTACATGTGAAGATTCTATACATGTAATTTTAATTCTCTCAAAGTTTTTAATATAAAAATGTCACAAAGCAATTTACTAAATCAACATTTTCTTTTTTGGGGGGGTGTATTTGCAGTGCAAATTGTAATGCCATTAAACAATCAAGTTAATGAAAATATCCATTGTTTGTACCCATGCTGCTTAGCTTTAATTACCTTGTTGTCTTTAATTCCTCACTAATAGAGTCCTTTTCAGCCATTCTAGTCTCTTGGCCAAGACTGATGTCAGGCTGATAGTCTCTAATAGGTGTTTTTAATATTGTCATAGCATAAATTTTCTTCCATTATCTAGAATTTCATCAGTGTTTCAAGAGTTACCAAACATCAGCATTAATGATTCAGAGCACTCACAGAATCACAGAATCACAGAATGGCTGAGCTTGGAAGGGACATCTGAAGGTCATCTTGTTCAACCCTCATGCTCAAGCAGGACCACCTAGAGCAGGCTGCCCAGGACCATGTCCAGACGGCTTTTGAATATCTCCAAGGACAGAGACTCCACAACATCTCTGGGCACCCTGTGCCAGTGCTCAGACACTTGCACAGTAAAAAAGTGTTTCCTGATGTTCAAACAGAACCTCCTGCGTTTCAGCTTTATGCCCACTGCCTCTGGTCCTGTCACTGGAGACAACTGAGAAGAATCTGGCTCCATCTTCTTTACACCCTCCCTTCAGATATTTGTACACATTGATGAGCTCCCCCTCAAACATTCTCTTCTGCAGGCTGAACAGTCCCAGCTCTCTCAGCCTTTCCTCATAGAATCATAGAATCATAAAATGCCTTGGGTTGGAAGCGACCCTAAAGATCATCTAGTTCCAACCCCCCTGCCATGGGCAGGGACACCTTCCACTAGATCAGGTTGCTCAAAGGCCCATCCAACCTGGCCTTGAACACTTCCAGGGATGGGGCATCCACAACTTCTCTGGGCAACCTGTTCCAGTGCCTCACCACCCTCACAGTGAAGAATTTCTTCCTTATATCTAATCTAAATCTACCTTCTTTCAGTGTAAAGCCATTACCCCTTGTCCTATCACTACGTGTCCTTGTAAAAAGTTCCTCTCCAGCTTTCTTGTAGGCCCCCTTCAGGTACTGGAAGGCTGCTATAAGGTCTCCTCAGAGACTCCTCCAGACTCACTCCAACAGGTCCATGTCCTTCTTACGTTGGGGGCCCCAGAGCTGGGCGCAGTACTCCAGGTGGGGTCTCACGAGAGCAGAGTAGAGGGGCAGAATGACGTCCCTCGACTTGCTGGTCATGCTTCTTTTGATGCAGCCCAGCATACAGTTGGCTTTCTGGGCTGCAAGCACACATTGCCAGGTGATGCTGAGCTTCTCATCAACCAACAGCCCCAAGTCCTTCTCCTCAGGGCTGCTCTCAATCCATTCTCTGCCCAGCCTATATTTGTGCTTGCGATTGTCCTGACCCAGGTGTGGGACCTTGCACTTGGCCTTGTTGAAATTTATGAGGTTCGCATGGGCCCACCTCTCAAGCCTGTCAAGGTCCCTCTGGATGGCATCCCTTTCCTCTAGCGTGTTGACTGCACCACACAGCTTGGTGTCATCGGCAAACTTGCTGAGGGTGCACTCAATCCCACTGTCCATGTCACCGACAAAGATGTTGAACAGCGCCGGTCCCAACACCAGCCCCTGAGGAATGCCACTTCTCACTGGTCTCCACTTGGACATCGAGCCGTTGACCGCAACTCTTGGAGTGCAACCATCCAGCCGATTCCTTATCCACCGAGTGGTCCATCCATCAAATCCATGTCTTTCCAATTTAGAGACAAGGATGTCATGTGGGACAGTGTCAAATGCTTCTCACAAGTCCAGGTAGATGACGTCAGTTGCTCTTCCTTTATCCACCAACGCTGTAACCCTGTCGTAGAAGGCCACCAAATTTGTCAGGCACGATTTGCCCTTAGTGAAGCCATGTTGGCTGTCACCAATCACCTCCTTATTTTCCATGTGCCTTAGCATAGTTTCCAGGAGGATCTGCTCCATGATCTTGCTGGGCACAGAGAGGAGACTGACTGGCCTGTAGTTCCCTGGGTGTTCCTTTTTTATCTTTTTAAAAATGGGAGTTATGTTTTCCCTTTTCCAGTCAGTGGGAACTTCACTGGACTGCCACGACTTCTCAAATATGATGGATAGTGGCTTAGCAACTTCATCCACCAGTTCCCTCAGGACCTGCGGATGCATCTCATCAGGTCCTATGGACTTGTGCACCTTCAGGTTCCTTAGATGGTCTTGAACGTGATCTTCTCCTACAGTGGGCTGTTCTTCATTCTCCCAGTCCCTGCCTTTGCCTTCTGCGACTTGGGCGGTGTGGCTTGAGGACTTGCCAGTGAAGACTGAGGCAAAAAAGT
>WAAD01007105.1:53056-64931 GCA_013389945.1 Fregata magnificens
GTTGGGGGCCCCAGAGCTGGGCGCAGTACTCCAGGTGGGGTCTCACGAGAGCAGAGTAGAGGGGCAGAATGACGTCCCTCGACTTGCTGGTCATGCTTCTTTTGATGCAGCCCAGCATACAGTTGGCTTTCTGGGCTGCAAGCACACATTGCCAGGTGATGCTGAGCTTCTCATCAACCAACAGCCCCAAGTCCTTCTCCTCAGGGCTGCTCTCAATCCATTCTCTGCCCAGCCTATATTTGTGCTTGCGATTGTCCTGACCCAGGTGTGGGACCTTGCACTTGGCCTTGTTGAAATTTATGAGGTTCGCATGGGCCCACCTCTCAAGCCTGTCAAGGTCCCTCTGGATGGCATCCCTTTCCTCTAGCGTGTTGACTGCACCACACAGCTTGGTGTCATCGGCAAACTTGCTGAGGGTGCACTCAATCCCACTGTCCATGTCACCGACAAAGATGTTGAACAGCGCCGGTCCCAACACCAGCCCCTGAGGAATGCCACTTCTCACTGGTCTCCACTTGGACATCGAGCCGTTGACCGCAACTCTTGGAGTGCAACCATCCAGCCGATTCCTTATCCACCGAGTGGTCCATCCATCAAATCCATGTCTTTCCAATTTAGAGACAAGGATGTCATGTGGGACAGTGTCAAATGCTTCTCACAAGTCCAGGTAGATGACGTCAGTTGCTCTTCCTTTATCCACCAACGCTGTAACCCTGTCGTAGAAGGCCACCAAATTTGTCAGGCACGATTTGCCCTTAGTGAAGCCATGTTGGCTGTCACCAATCACCTCCTTATTTTCCATGTGCCTTAGCATAGTTTCCAGGAGGATCTGCTCCATGATCTTGCTGGGCACAGAGAGGAGACTGACTGGCCTGTAGTTCCCTGGGTGTTCCTTTTTTATCTTTTTAAAAATGGGAGTTATGTTTTCCCTTTTCCAGTCAGTGGGAACTTCACTGGACTGCCACGACTTCTCAAATATGATGGATAGTGGCTTAGCAACTTCATCCACCAGTTCCCTCAGGACCTGCGGATGCATCTCATCAGGTCCTATGGACTTGTGCACCTTCAGGTTCCTTAGATGGTCTTGAACGTGATCTTCTCCTACAGTGGGCTGTTCTTCATTCTCCCAGTCCCTGCCTTTGCCTTCTGCGACTTGGGCGGTGTGGCTTGAGGACTTGCCAGTGAAGACTGAGGCAAAAAAGTCATTGAGTACCTCAGCCTTTTCCATATTCTGGGTAACCAGGTCTCCCGTTTCCTTCCAGAGAGGGCCCACATTTTCCTTAGTCTTCTTTTTATCACTGACATACCTGTAGAAGCTTTTCTTGTTGTCCTTGACATCCCTGGCCAGATTTAATTCTATCAGGGCTTCGGCTTCCCTAACCTGATCCCTGGCTGCTCAGACAATTTCTCTGTATTCCTCTCAGGCTACCTGTCCTTGCTTTCACCCTCTGTAGGCTTCCTTTTTGTGTTTGTCCAGGAGCTCCTTGTTCATCCATGCAGGCCTCCTGGTGTTTTTCTTGACTTCCTCTTTGTTGGGATGCATCGCTTCTGAGCTTGGAGGAGGTGATTCTTGAACATTAACCAGCTTTCTTGGGCTCCTCTTCCCTCCAGGGCTTTATCCCATGGTACTCTACCAAGCAGATCCCTGAAGAGGCCAAAGTCTGCTCGCCTGAAGTCTAGGGTAGTGAGTTGCTATGCGCCCTCCTCAGTGCCCCAAGGACCTTGAACACCACCATTTCCTGGTCACCACAGCCAAGGCTGCCCTTGAGCTTCACATTCCCCACCAGCCCCTCCTTGTTGGTGAGAACAAGGTCCAGCATAGCACCTCTCCTTGTTGACTCTATCACTTGGAGAAGGAAGTTATAGGAGAGATGCTCCAGTCCCTTAACCATCTTCATAGCCCTTTGCTTGACTTTCTCCAGCAGCTCCATATCACTCCTGTACTGAGGAGCCCCAAACTGGACACAGTACACCAGGCGTGGCCACACCAGTGCAGAGTACAGAGGAAGGATCACCTCCTTCAACCTGCTGGCAATGCTCCTTCTAATGTAGCCCAGGATACTGTTGGCCATCTTTGCCACAAAGGCACATTGCTGGCTTATGTTCAACTTGGTGTTCGCCAGGACCCGCAGGTCTTTTTCTGTAAAGCAGCTTCCCTCTACCAACCTCCCTGGAACTCACAGAATTCTTAGTCAGGTGATTAACCAGATATGGGAAAACACCCTAACTTTAGTACCTACTGTTGACTATTTTTCTGGATTAGTTATTGATGGAATGAAAAGTATTTCATTATAATTGAAAAGATACTTATATTTAAGTGTAAGTGATTTGGACATACTTAGTAATAGCAATAGCTAAAATATATGGTGCCCACAAATTATTTGAATCTTTTCTGGATGGACACATCTGAATAATAGTAATGAGAAACTGCTTTTTTACTAACAGACATTTTCATTATGAAATCTCACAATGATCACTTGTCCCCTGGTCCTAAGCAACATCCACATGCTTCCAGTAAATGAAATAGGTGACATGATCTTGAACATCACCAATAAGCAAATGTTTCCCTGCTATGCTTCCTGTTTTAAACCACATATATATACACTGCCATTACTGGGATGGCTCTGTACTTGAAAAAGGTCTGTCTTTATACCATAAATACCTTATTGCAAATCTGAGCAAAAGAGAGGTGATGATGAAGCTTGTAGGAATCCATTTTGGAGAAGCCACAATGTAGTCTGCTTTGGTTAAAGGTTGGCACCCACACTTGAACAATTTGTCTTTGACTTATGAGAGTTCCTGCAAGCATTCAGAACCCTGAGCAGTGGTGCCTAACACATCCTGGGAATTCTTGTGGGCTAGGAGACTTTCCTCACTCTGAAGTAATAGCCTGGCTTCAGTTTTTCATGTCTTTGTTACATATTCTGAGGTATAACAGGACACTATAAATGAGCAAGAAACCTTAAGTATGCAGGAAAATCCACCTGTTGCATCATGGGGCACTATTTCTCTTCAGCAACACAGCTTACCGCAAACTCTTCAGATCTGTTGTTCATTGCATAGACTTCCCTCCAAGGGGAAAAACCAAGGTCAGATTCTCATCTCCAAGCACTTGCTAACTAGAGCCCAGGAAATCTGAGAGATCAACTAACAATGATGAAAAACAAGACTAAGAATTTTACTCCTCTGATGCAATGAAGCTGTCCTCAAAAAAGTTAAAGCTTATTCTTGTGCTGTGTGAGGAGTCATCTCCCCGTTGTTTTTAAAAGGACATTGTAACAAACCAGGCAAGTCTAAGAGGAGGAGTAGCAGCTAATAACTAGCTGCTGGAACTGCCATACCTCACATGGCCTGAGTTTTCAGCTTTCACTCATATAACTCTATCAGCTTTACTGGGAACTTTCACTTGTGTGAAAGTACAATAAGGTGCATTGTTACTCAAATCTCTTTCAAACCTTGTAACATAATTATCAAAGGGAAAATTGTGACTCTCCATTTAAGAGTAATTGCTACAACAGATTCAATTATGTTTTGCAAGGCAGAACTTGTCTTACAAAAATCCTAAACTTGCCCTCTAGCTTCATTTTGGTGTCAATAGCAAGAATCAAAACGATGCTATGTACCTCTACTCAGTGTTACATTTAATACCTGGATGGTGTCAAATCCAAACAGACCATTTTCTTTGCTTGATTATACTGTAATGTACAATCTCATTTGTTGTTTATCTTATTTTTGCTGAACATACTATGCTTATTTATCGTACCTAGAGACTTTAATTTAAGCCCTGACATTGTTGCGCTGGGTGCAGTACAAACACACACAATAAAAGCCTTTGTCTCACAGGGACTGCTATCTAACTACATATAAGAGGCAACATGTTCGTAAGGGAATGAAAGGCATGTGGTGTGAGTTATCTAAAGTAAGTCATACAGATTTGTGTGAGACCTTAGAAGATGATTCAAGTTTGCAGTGTCCCTGTTTTGTTCTCTGTCTTCTGGATCCATATGCCTTTCAGCATAGGTCAAAACTGGGAAGAGATTGGCTTTTTTCACTGTGATCTCAGTGGATGTTTCTTTGTATCAAAGGCATGAGTTTTACAGAATCCCATTTGCCTAGCAGAGACAGAATATCCATTATTTCTTCTTTCAACTTAATACTGGAAAAGGACTAGAAATCTTCAGTAGGATCAGGATCTTTTTTAAGTCTCGTATCCAAATTAACCAGCAGAATCCTGGTTGCTTAGGATGTTACTTTTTTGTGTTGCCCTGTAAAGTCGTTTTATTCCTTATATGATTAGTTGTGACACCTTCATTATCACTTTGATGGAACGTGTTTTGACTAAGCACAATTTTTGAAGACAATCTTCTAGAATCATAAACAGTGTGACTTACATTAACCTCTCCCAGTATGCACATCTGAATATTTTTTTTGTCAAATACAATATTCTAAAGCTAGACAGACTGATTCTTCATCCTTTCAGTTCTGAAATAACAGAAACCCAATTTAAGTCACTTATTCTGCTGATGGAAGAATTGTATAAACAGATCTAATAAGTTGCTTGATCCTTTGCAAGACGTTAAGATATAATGGACAGATTTTTACCGTCTGGTGTTGATAAACCATTTTTATATTCATTACTCACATAACATCACTCACTGATAGGAAACCCATGGTCTCTTTATTTCATAATGTTGTTCCTTTTGCTATGTACCTGGTTAAAATACATCTTCACATGCCTTTGATTTAACACGCTTTACGATCATTATATCAAGTCTCCTATCAAACAAGGCAAAGTTCTAAGAAAATATTGCATCTCATTTCAGTAGATTTACTGCAACTGCTTGTTCTCGTAAATGAAAAAGATACAGGTCCTTGTAGAATCAAAGTCTCTGTGTTAATCTTCTGGGAAACCATTATCGAGAGAAATGCATTTGCGTTCACTCGAAGCTTACACTAGTTATTTTTAACCTGACATCAGGAGCACAATAATATCTTTTGCTTTTGAATGTCTGCATTAGCAACATGGAACTTGCCATAATTATTTCAACTAATTCACTGTTAAGACTGAAAAGCCTGTTTTCCTGAGTTAAATTCTAATCTGCTTATGTATTTTCCTTTTCTTTGTGGGAGAAGAAACAGAAGTATGAAAAGAAATGGCTTTCCCTGACTTTGGTATTGCAGTCATTTTTACACATTGATGTCTTAAATAGTACAGGAACTACTCAAAACAAAATTCTGTTGTCTTCAGTATGACTAATGTGCATAAACCTAAGCCTGAGTATAATGTTTACAGTATCTAGGCCACAAGTTTCAGAGCTGCTATTGATGGGCAAGAAATGGAGGCATGCAGGCAGTCACTGATTTTCTTTTTTTCCTCATTTCTTTCAGTGCTTTGACTAATTTGGCTTCTCATTTAAAAAGTAGAGATCATAAATCAGGAAAATACTTGCATATGGTACCTGCTTTTAGCATATGATTCAAACCTATTGATTTCAGTTGTTCCACTAGAATTAAAAGGCAGACTCTAAAGTCTGGCATAGTCTCTGGTCTAATCTTGTTTACTTGCATAACGTCATGTTTCTTTAAACACAGTGGGCAACTGCTTTATTTCAAAATCCTCACATCTGTTGTACCCTGACCTCTACAAGTTGTGTCTATGCTCTCAATTGGTCATGCTTGCAATTTTTGCCGCTGGCCTTCTCCTTCAAGCCACACAGGCTACAACCAGTGACCCAGAATCCTTGCATTTGCAATCACTACACCCACTACTGACATAGGTGGTTCTTCTCTGTGCTGGTTATGCAGCCCTGTGTATTTGGGCTGTAACTCCCATTTGTGGTTCTTACTACAGAATGGGACTGGGTTGCTTCAGCTGAGCCAGAAAGCACTCATGGCATCCACTGGCCTCAGTGAGGCTTGTAATTCACTTTGGATCCCAAACCATACCCGTCCTCCCCACTTTTAACAGATTTTCACAGGATAACTTACATAAATCAACTGCTTGGGCTTAATGAAAAACCTAGCTGTGAACTGGATTCTGTCTGTGACTGAACACATCACTCAGTTTCACTATATTCTAGATTACCTATACATAGCATAAGGATATATTATATCCTTCTCTTTTGGGGACTGTTATGCGAGCTAATTAGTCTCTTCAACCCATTCTGCATAGTGGATTTAATTCAAAATCTACCAATATTTGGAGAACTAGCAATATCAATGCTGTTAGTAAAGATGTGCACTGGTTTCTTTTAAGTGTAGAGGGAAGTAATTTGTGCATGTCCCTCTAACCTCACACTCTTCTTGATGAGTCCCGGTGCTTGTCCCAACAGCTTATATATAAAAAAGCTGTAGGATAAAAAGCATGAACAGTCTTTGAAGAAGGGACTGGAGCTCAGGTCTTCCTCCTTTGATCAGTTTTCTAATCCTAAGCACTCGTTTGCAAAGCCATATCCACTGTGTTTCCAAGTGGTTCTTGAATTAGTTTTAAAAAACAGAGCAGTTTCTCTAGTGGGTCTTGGTGCCCTTCACTGCAGAAATCCACATAGCTTGATAGTTGGTGTGCTCATGGAAGAAGATCTGCTAGACAGTCAGAAAAGAATTTAGTTCCTGCTACTAAGCTACTATAAAATCTGAGTGTTATCACTGACTTATTTTGCTGCTGTTTTCAGGAGACCCATTTCTGCACAAATGATCTGACAGTACTTAAGTCTGGAAGCAAGACTATGGCTTCACAGCCATGTGCTTGGAGGCACTGTCACGTACTTTAGATTTAGGTAGCCAAATAATGTAGAAATAACTTTTTCATGGCCTGAAGTTTCAGGGTCTAAGACTGCAAATATCAGTTCACCCAGAGCTAGTATTTCTACATGATACTGCCTTGAACTGCCCTGTACACAGTATAAATATATCCCAGTTAGATGCTGTAGTATTCAGGATGACAGCACTTAAGTCTGGTGACAGCACTTTGTTCTATCCTGAATTTTGGCTGTCAGACAACTTAAAGAGCATATGTTTCCTATGGCATGTTCTGAAAAAGGAATTAAAGGTTAAATGTTGTTTGAAAGGATGGTGGTGCTCCAGCAGTAATAATTTTGTGTCCACACAGGACAGGTTTACAGAACAATAGGTTCCATCCAAATATAAGGGTTGGGGTTTAGAACAGTGGGCACTGAAGAATTTATGATTATGACCGAATACTGCAAGACATAAAGATGCTGAAGCCTGTAAGACAATTGCTTCCTGATTCGTTCTGAGGATAAGGTTAAGGCTAGTCACTAAATCCTGCAAGATACATATGAAAACAATGAGGAATAGTGTTGTAACTGCTGTAACCTCTATGGCTAAGTTTAGGATCAGTGACAGAATGGGTAAATTTGCTACCAATAGCATGGTAAGGTACAAACCAAATCTATGTTTAGAGTTGGGTCTCACGTTAGAGTTCAGTTATGGATGGAAGCAGGAATGAATGCAGTTGTAGGTCATGCAAAATACCCATCAGTAGGATAAGGATTAGTAAAACACAGCCAACAGTTTTTATGTTTAGTTGCAGAGTGAATATGTATTACTGGATCAGCATATAGACTTAGTTGCAGTGTAGTGTTTGAGCTGGTATTCACAACAGCAGGGACCAAAAAGATTGCTCTTCTGATGGATTCTGCAAAACACCCAAGTGCTGCGATGACGGTGAGTAGGTTGTAGAATAAGAAAATAATGGTCCTCTGAATGGGTCTATGAGTACGTGCACCCATGAAAACTGAGGCCTAATTAAACCCAGTCCTAACTTTAACAAAACATGAGCCACATCCCTGTACTTCTGCAGTCTACATCTTGCCTCACAAATACTGCAAGAATCAACAGCAGTTTTGCCCTTCACTGCCTGTTACTCAAATTCTAGCTGCTATCCTATCATCAGGCTATAGCCTAGTATCCCATATCTGCTTCAGAAATATCCATGAAAAGTTGCCCAAGTGGGTATCATCAGCCCTCATCTTTGCCGTCTTTGTTCACCTAACCCGACTTGAATGGCAGCTCAGCAGTATTTCAGAAATACCAACATGTTATCTGGCCATACAGGTTGCAATGTTCATCTGAGCCATTCTTAGGATGATGACTGCAGATGGGGTTAGGTATGGCAAAAAGGCCTAAACCCCTTGTTTTTTCAGGGAATCCTATGAAGTGAAGACTAGCTATGAATTACTGCTGCTACCATATGGCAATGCTAGTACCACTCCTCAAGTTAGCTTTTTTCTGTTGCAGGATCCAAATTCAAATCCTAACATAGCCCACTGAGAACTTTCTAACTATTTGGGAACTAACCTTAAATCATTTGATAACAGGCACTCCCCTGCTACTGTAGGCCTTTCAGGAACCAGAACTAAAGCAAGGTCCTTGTCCTGTTCTGTTTTGAATCCTTATGTTAATCCTAATATTAGTTGCAGTCCTATGCCTAGGTGTGGATTTAGCCAAAATGCAATGAACTGTAACAGCCTGCAGCTAATCAGAAGCTATTTGTTCATGTCACATCATTTTTCCTCCTGCTCCTGAAGGCCAGCAGTAAGCCAAACTCCCAGTCCTGTGTAGTTTTGAACCTTGGCACCACCTTAGCGATAATCCAGCAATTGGCACGAGTGCAATCGCTAATTTTAAATTGCATGCCAAAGTCATTACCAGCTAGCATCCTAGACTGTGGATCTCACATAATCCAGCAATTCAATTTATGAATATGGGTGATAGTACTGTAAAGGTTGGACAAACTCTGTTAGGTTCTACTGAAATAAGCCCAGACATAAGAATCAGAAAACACAGAATTACATCCTTCATAATTTATTTACTATGGGAATCCATAAAGCAATGGGAATCCATAAAGCAGTGGCAATCTTGGTTCAACTATTCAACTGTCCTTTTCACTGGATAGTATTTCTAAAAAGTGAAAAAACATCCTTTTTTTGTAATAATGTTAAATATTTTTATATAGGCTTTTTCTTGCTCTTTTTCTTGTAAATATGCAAAAATTTTATATATGCAGGAAAACTACTCAACAAGCAATAACTTCTTAAGAATGGAGTAACAGAAAACAATTTGTAGACTTGTTTCAGCACCTAGTCAAACCTAAGTATTTCCTTCCTTCTGTGTACCCAAATACTGCAAATTTTTTGGGTCCAAATTCACTGCTGATATAATAGAATTAGAAGAAAACATTTGGCTTAAAGTGACTATAATTCGAAAAGATTAGCTGTCTCATATACTGTAACTGACTCTGCTAAAAAGGGAAGCTGCCACAAAATGTACTGCCCATGCTGAAACTTGTGAGAACAAGGAACATGACAGCTGAAAAGACTATAATGAAAAAGGTGCAATAAAGTAGATAGGTCTGGGTCAAAGGTATCATTAATTTATTGCAAAGGAAGAAGGAATAAAAGCTAAAATGTGAAAATACTAAGTATTTGATTCATAGAAACTCTCATAATCCTCATCAAATCTACTTATGCCCAACTGATTAAATACTTAAATAAAACCAATTTAAAATCTTGGTTAATATTACAGAAAAGGGATGCAACCTGTTTATTTATGCCAGAACAAATCTAATCAACAAAATGCAGGTTACAGACAGCTGGGAATTCAAATTTCTTTTGCAGTTTGTAATTTGTTTGATTTAGTTTTTTATTGGTCAACTCATCAACAGTGTATTTCCCAAACACTAGACTATACAATTGTTGAGCCTTATCTCTTGTAATGTTTCTCACACACGCTCCAGGTTGACAAGCTGGAATCTAGGCCAGATGTGGTTTATTTGCATTTAAATCAAATGAAAATCTGTAAAAGTTTTACTTTTATTTTTATACTTATTGATAGTGGGTTTATGCAGTTATAAAAAAATTACACGGACTCCAAGTAGAAGTCCAGTATTTGCTGTTGCATGAGTGAAGTCTCATTTCTTACATGAAATACATACGTGGCACAACTTTTCCTGTAACTACAAACAGAACAGCTTAGTTAGGAAACCAGTATCAGTCAGGACACTGTGTATCCCTTTTGCATCAGGAAGAATAGTTAGCCTGGACAAAGCACCTCAGTGATGGGGTGTTACTGCATTTGGAATGTAAAACCTAAATTAGCACTTCAGAAGTAAGAGAATATGGCACCACCGTTTTCACTGCTATTTCTAAAATTGTCTGATCAGTGCTCTTATGAATCAAAAGAGCAAATCAAACACTAGGCATTTTTAGTAATGTGTCTCTGACGTTGTGTACATCCATGGTATGCTTGCATCTCTAATCCTGTAAGGCATTCCTCTCTTTCCCCCATCTCAGAAAGGATGCAATAGCAGAGATCTGAAGAGGAGCAGCAAGAAAGAACAACATATGGAAGAGCTACATATTGGAAATGACTAAATAATACAACTGTAAAATCACGAACAGCGTGGAAACGTTATGTAAGTACGTATCACTTGTGTACAAAAACTAAGGACGTGAAAAGAAACGTATAGGAATCTGTTTCCAAACACAAAAGGTGAATTTTTGTGCAGTGGGTCTCTGAGCTGTTGAGTTAGAGGTTATTTAGGTGGTAAAAGTCTATATGGATTTTTAGGAGATTGGTCAAGCTCATGGATGAGAAATCTATTTATGGTTACCACAAACATAAATGTAGTCCCTGAGCTGAAAGTGTCTGGAGGGTGGAGAAGCACTGTTGAGAAGTAGCATATTGGCTTGGCTTGTTCTTCTGCTGCTCCTGAGACACCTGCTCTTGGTCTCTGTTGGAGTTAATCTTGGGTTTGGTCTGACTTTATGTAGTTAAGCTATTCACACTAAGTACTAACTCAGAAAATACCTACTAGTAGTACTCAAATCTAAGTAATTTTTGTTAGTAAGTCCATGGAGCTGTTGAATTCATGATTTTTTTGAATGCAATTAGAAAACCCCACAGAAGTGGTTAACTGGACCAAATACAGGATGGTTCCCCAGGACTGTATTAATGGAATGTTAATTGCTTGCACTTTCTGAGGAAAATTCATGGAAACAGTGAGGCTCATCTATAAAAATGTGCCTTAACTACCTGAATTAATTTGAAGGTATCATAAGCTTGTGGCAGATGGTGAGTTAGGGAGAAGAAATGTTCTTATTTATTTTTGTTCACTGGTAGGCTCTTATGTAGCTCTATCAATTTAGTAACAGTGTGACTCATACAAAAATTAATGAACATAACCTGACAACAACCTTCTGAGGCAAGTGAGTACTATCACGTGATATCTGCAGATCTCTGAGGTACAGCTTCACCCTCCATCGCCTCCAGCTACAGGCATAGGTAGGTTCACAACTAGAAGCATGGATTCACTTTCACATGCACAGAGAAAAGGGCATAAGCCATAATGCTTCTTTTGCGGACCTTGCTGGTGAGGTTGGCTTCCCTCAGCTGCGCAAACCTGAAACAGCAATAAAATGATCCCAGCTTCGAGGTGATCCGTACTGTAGAGCGGTTCAGATACTGCTCCTTTAGACTTATGAACTAGCACAGACGCGTGCAAGGCAGAGGGCTGTAGTCAGAGAATTTATTTGTTATTATTATTTATATTTTTTTGGTACTGTCCTGCCACTGACTTTTATTCAGTCTTTCTCTTGTGGCCCTTTACCACGGGAAGCTGATCATTTTAAATCCCCTTACACAGAATTAACCTAAGACTACGGGCCTACACGGTCGATAAGAGCCTACAACGGCAGACCTCGAAGGCCTCTAACCGCAACTTTTCAGCGTAACACCGGAGGGGTGAGGCGGCGCTGGCCGACCGCCGCCGCCCGCCCTTCAGCTCTGAGGAGGAAGGACGCGCCGCCTGACGCTTCCGCGCCTGCAGCGCGAGGCGGCCGCTGCTCGCCCCTCC
>WAAD01007105.1:65079-84355 GCA_013389945.1 Fregata magnificens
GACCCCAGCGCCCCCCCATCCCCGCTCCGTTCGCGCTGAGGGGAGGGCGGCGGCACCTGCGGCACCTGCGGCCGCCGCCCCGCTTTCTCTTGTCTGGTCGTCCTTTGCTTTCTAGTCGCTCGTTCACTCGCACTGTTTATTTGTTTGGGGTTAAAGGTGGGACGAAATGAGGGCTAGGGAGACGACTGACTCTAAGGAAGCGTTTCCTCTAGTGCGGACGGAGCGTGAGGTAAATTGGCAAGCTAAGGAGGGTTTAGCCTTCTTCCACTGTTAATACACGTAGGAGCCATTGCAGGGAGCAGGGCAAGATGCGGGTGTGATCGGAACGGAGCAGTGGAGAGGCGGGCTGTGCAGCTGCCTGACCTCTGCTGATACTGCGTGAGAGACTGTGCAAAGGGGGCTATGTTTTGCAGAGGGCCCAGTTGCCTTTGTACTTCCTACTAAATATATGCCTCGTTAGAAGCCGTATATATGATAACTGTAAATGTAGATGGTGTGTTAATGTCTGCCTAGTCCAGAGGGGAAGTTTTGTGACTGGATACACAAATGTTCATAACGGTGAAAACGCAGTTCAGAGTTTCATTTTGGCTTCCGGTGAACTGTGTAGGTTAGGGAAAGTGCACATTAAAAATATTGACAAATCTTGGTTAAAAATAAAAAAGACTGACACATTTGACACATTGATTTGGGAAAACAGAATGTCAGTATATTTTAAATAAGTCACTACAAACTTCTTTTAATTAAATCTTCTTTCTCTAAAATGGCATAACAATGTCCTTAGCACGTGAAACAGAACAACAGTAACCGTAAAGCCGATGTACAGCCTTTGGATGAATAGAAAGACTGTCAAGAGTGTTGGAATATGTAAGTAGATTCTGGTGTAAGACCTCACCTGTTATTTAATGCTAAAATGTAAAAAGGCATGCCTGCCAATTACATTTTTTTGTGGCAGGAAAGTTTCTTAAAAAGCAAAAGCAAACCTAGAGCTAATTTAAATAGAATTATTATCTCATACATCAAAGTGTCCATACATACAGTGCTCCCAGGACCTGAACAGAGCATAAAAATGGCTAGTAAGTATGTACCTATCTTTGAATATTAAAGTGTTTTTGGTCTATGCATCCAGATTGTGCACAAAGTACAAAATCAAACAACTAAACAAAAGTTTAGGAGCAAAATGTTTGGTAAGTTCAGGCATGATTGATATGTAAATGGAAGCTTTGACCTGATCGTTTTAAATATTTGTGCTTGGCAGAGTGGGGAAAAAAAATAATGTGTGTTTATACTGGCCATAAATTATGGTATATAGAATTATGGTTCAGTGAGTGTACAAAAGCCATTTTTTAATTCACTCATTATTTTTGCTGGTACAAGCAAAGTATAAATCAGGACTGACGTAAAAAAATCAGAGAAGCATTCATTGAAGGGCCACTTTGCGTTTCTTTTTTCTAAAAAGAAAAAAGGGAAAGAAAAATGTGAGCAGAGACAGATAAAGATAGGCACTACAAGTAACTGCTGGCCTACATAATGTATTTAAATATATAGGTAGATTAAGCTGGTTAAAATTTGAAGGGGACTCGTTCTTCAAGAATGTACCACTCAGAGGTTACTTTCTGACATAAGTGCACGTTCATGTTACAGAAAGAGGACCTGAATGTAGAAGAGAAATCATTACAGTAATTTTTGCCAACAACTCCTTTAAAGATGTTAATAATTAATCATTTAAGAAGTGGGATTGTTTTTATGTTAGTGTTCTCTTAAGACCTTTTTCTCCTAGGTCAGCTAAATAATAAACTAAGCTGGTGTTTGGTACAGCCAGGTCAAGAACTGAACAGAAATAGATCTTTATTTACCCATTGACCCTTCAGGCTTGTCGCCATCAGCAAGTGCAGGGCATCATAGAGGAGTTTTTGTTATCTATACTGGACTTTAATGTTAACACACAGCATTACTCTTACGGGCTGTTTTTATCATTTGAAAGAGGCATACCCCATGGGCCTGGAAGATTGGAACATCTGTTGAAGAAGGGTGTGGCTCCTGTCCTGGCTGCACATCTAGACTTTTTTTTAATGGCAGTAAAAATGCATAAGGGAAAGGGAGGGAATTGAATGGTGCATTCTTTGAGCTTAATCTGTATTTGTGATGGGCAATAGCTGTGGCTTTCAGCAGAGTTGGGATACAGGAGGTGCTCTGGTTCTGCAGATGGGGCACAGTGCCAGATTACTAGAAGGGTACTATCTGAGTATCAGATACTTGGAGAGCACACACTCCACCAAATGTGAATAAATTTACCTGTCATGATCCATTATTTTGATGTGTGAAATAATGTCTCAGGTTTTATCTGCTTTTCTGTTCTCTTTCCTCTCTCATTTCTCTTCTTTTGCCGCTTCACCTATTTCTGCCTTCTATTTTCTGTCCTTCTATTTTGTCTTTTTTTTTTCTCTGTATGTCTGATGTCCCACATCACCTTGTGCTCAGCATGTGAGCAATGAGAATGACTTCTGTCCAGCATTAACACTCTTCCCTATTTTAACTTGCATAATCATTGCTATTGCTCATGTTTAATCTAGACCCCCTTACATTAACTGGGGGGTTTCATTAACTATTGGAGCAACTGTTCCCCCTGTAATGCCTTAAACTAAACTGCCTTCCCTGGTTCCCAAGAAGTCTTCATAATTGCTTCTACCACTTCTGATATGAGAACCATATATACCTGCAAGGAATGTGAAACATTCTGTATTTTATGTGGACTTTAGAACTGGAATAATTTGAAATATATATGCTTTGTTAAGAGATATTGAAGGAGGAATATGAGTGGGATGTTGCATGTGTCCTGGGAGGTTATTCCAACTGTTAATAGGTGGTCTAAGGAGTGACATAACCAAGAATGGGTGAAAAATACAAAAGCAGGAGACTGAATGGGAGAGGACAGAAGGCAAGATTAACTGGGAAATGATTAATAAGATTTTTTGCCTAAGGAGAAAATGAGAGGAGGAGTAATTTCCCCTTCTTTGTATATTCAACATTTAGGTGCCTAACCTGATCCTCTATAAATAAGCTTGATGCTCAGACAGCTAGACAGTCCCCTAATATCTAATCCCTTTCAGGTGTTTGAATTTGGGTGGCCAGAAAACTCAGACAAGAAAATAAATTAGTCATGTGAAAATACTAGAATCTCTGTTTTGAAACTGAGAAAAACAGTACTAGTAGTCCATGGTGATGTTGAGCAATACTGGCCATGCATTTAATTTTTCTCTGACTTAACCCATGAGGTAACAGGTCCATTAAAAAATAAGGTCACAGATTTAAACCAAGGTTTGTTTTGTGCCATTGCTTCCCGTCAAACCATATGGATACAGTTAGGTGTTCTAATGAATTGAGCACTAATACATTCTTTGTGCTAGAGTAAATAAACTTTGCTATCTTAGACTTACAATAAGTAGATAAGTGATGGCATTAGCGAATCATGATTTCTGTCTCATTCATATCCTCTATAACATTCTCCCCCTAATAACTACAATAATTGCAGGTTGTACCAATACTCCTACCTTCTTTTGTGTGCGTACTTACTCACTAGGCAAAAAGAGCAGGTACAGTGACTCTGTCAAAATTTGATACATGCATAAAAGTCAACTATCATACAGGCACTGAAAGAGCAGCTTTCTGCTGCCAAGGATTTGAAAAAAAGCTGATTTATCCCCATCTTTCATTCAGAAAATTGCTTTCTAATCAGTTATTTTTCCTTCAACCAATTACCCATTTTTCTAGAATTTGTCAGAACTTTCCTTCTGAAAACCTTACCCTTCTGTTGAAAACTTAGCCCATGGGTTTAAAAGTTACCTGGGAGGGAAAAACCACCAATGTGTTCTATAAGTCTCATTTCATGAAGAACTAGACTAAAGTTAGGTTCAGCACCGTATTTCAGAAAAAAATCAGATGTGAAATACTGACGTCAAGAAGTTAGTCTTAGTTGAAGCAGTGTTTTGTAATACCCATGTGTACATAAAGATCCATCAAAAATAAAGCATTTCAAGCACCTCTGTAATTCCCAAGAGCCCTTTATTTGTATAAAAGGAAGCGTATTAAATGGTGAGAAGTGACACTATATTCTGCTGCTGAGAAGACTCAGTAAATGAAAAAAAATAGAAATGTGTTGTCAAAGATTTAATTTTGCAGTGATAGCGTGCTTCATAAGAATCTATATCAACATACCTGAAGAGAAGAATCCATTGATGATCTCAATGCAAAACATGGTAAGGCTATCCTCTTTTTTATGCTGAGCTTTCATTCATTCTTTTAAAATTGCTTTTATTTCTTCTTTTATTGAGAAGAGAACATGCAGTATTGGTGTCTGCATTAATGTTTTCATTACGTTGGCACACTTCATCTTGCCACAAGAGGACCAGCTCCACAAAAATAATACCACATCATATGAATTTGGGACAGTATCAGCAGTGTCTGCACACGTCTGGTGCCTCACAGTATTTAAAGAAATCAATCACATAACCACCCCTGCTCTGACATACGCTGCCTGAGATGTGGTGCCTGGCATAAGGCTGAGTTAGTGCTTTTACTATTTTGCTTTT
The DNA here is from genome assembly GCA_013389945.1 of Fregata magnificens. Taxonomy (NCBI): domain Eukaryota; kingdom Metazoa; phylum Chordata; class Aves; order Suliformes; family Fregatidae; genus Fregata; species Fregata magnificens. Next base: position 69,666 of record WAAD01007105.1, read on the forward strand.
CTCTTCTTTTCCTCGCAGTCATGCAAGTATGGTTTCAAAGAATGAAAAAAAGAGCTCTTTGGTTTCTTACATATTTTTTTAAGAGCTTAATAAGATTCTAATGAGGTGGTAATAGAGTGCAGTTTGAAGAGTACTATACGACAACTGCAGTATAATGCTCAGAGAGCTAAGAGATATGCACATTGCTTATCAATAAATAGTTTCAAGTGAGTCATTAAGCCTCCAAATTTGTGCCAGTGTTTCTAATAGAATATTTTAAAATAGCGGTTCAGTAAGACATCCCTTCAGTGTAGAGAATCCCTAGGCTGCTTAATGCTTTTGAACTTCTTTCTCTCCACCCTGCTTTTATGGCACAGTAAAAAAAGGTATCTCGCTGCTGAGATCACTTTCAGGACAGTGTTCAGCATAATTTAGACTGCTGTGAGATTGCTTAAGTTACACTGGGGACAAAAGCAGCACAAACCTATTTGAGAGGGAGAGAGTAGTTATGGATACTTCCCTTTTTGCTATATCTTTACTTGTGTCTAGTGCTTATGGGGTAAACAATTAAACACTGTGTCTGTCAACTTCATCCAGCTACAATCCTGTTTTATTTCCATGTTGTTACAGCAAAGGCTAATTTAGTCCAGGGAGTACATGGAAGAAAAAGATAGGTCAGAAGAAGAGCTCATTGATAGTGATCTTGTTTCCTTTAGACTCAGCTCTGAACTTGCTCCATCTTCTTAAATGCAATTAGATAGCAATATAAAAATAAATAGAAGTTGCATGATGGGTATGATGCAAGTATGAAATGTGCATGACCCTCATTTAAAGGAAAAAGTTAATTACATCTCTGGAAAACTAGACATTTTTAACTGTCCAGAATATAATAGGTTACGAAATTAAGGGGAGAGTGAAGAAGCCTCTAATTGTACAAAAATGTAGCACACTAATAGATCAAAACCTTTCTACAGAGCAGTTCAATATTAATGCCATTTGCCTACAGATGAAAATGAAAGATGATTGGAAAATCAATCAGGACATTGATTTTTCACCATTAAAAAGCTCTGGAAAGTAGGAATATTGAATGAGATCATCATTTAAAGAATCATCCGATTCCACTTCTTTCTCAAGAGCATGCAGTTTTGTAGCCTAGCTTGGGCCCTCCTTCCCTGGCTCAGTGAGTGAATGATTTTACTTCTTTTTTCTGTAGAGGACCTCTGTAGGCAAAACTCTTCAACATGTGCTGTAACAAATATTTGCTAAGCATGTGAGTTGGTGATACCAAGACGTGCCTCAAATTAAGCATGTGTTTTTAGTACTTTGCTTGTCTGTATCCTAAATATTTATTCCGTGGTGAGAACATATATTAAGCATAGTGGCTGAGTGTTTGATACAGCAAGATTGAGGTGATGACTTCTGAGTTCTCCTCCTGCCTCTGTCACCGATGCAGATTTTAGTTCTGTAGTGAGTAGAGTCTTGACGCAGAAGTGTTGAATTCAAGGTAGTCTTATCAGCTATCACAAGCCTTAATAATTTGTGTTTGGTATGAAAGGAGAGGATTCTAATCAGAGATTAAATGAAAAAATGAGGCATATTGGTTTAGTTTGCTAGAAGGCAGACAGAGAGTTAGAAGAATAGGCCTCAATTATCCTGCATCTCCTTAAGTTTCTGAATCCTTTTCCTAGCTCAACAACGTAAAAGGCAGGAGGGAGAGACCTAATGGCTAAGTTGGAAGAGCAAAGATGGATCTTATATTCACAAGAAATGTAAGGCTTTGCCTTCAGACACAAGTTCTTCCATTGAAATTGATATTGCATGCTTACTGTAAGACAAGAAAATGCACTTCCTTTCCCTATGTGTTCCTCCCCACTGTGGTGACAGTGTTAGCAGAACTGAATGCTTATACTGCTAGTGCTTTCTCCTTATAGAAAAGGACTGATCCGCTTTAGTATAAGCATCTTTACACGGGAAACCTGCATCCTTGCTAAGGTCCATGCTTCTATACCTCTATTAACAAGCATAACTACAGAAATAATCAAACTAATACCAAAATGTATAGACCTGACTTTATTAAGTTCTTTCTCCATATATCTTTATTAGAACTGAAAAAATCTACCAATCATTATACTCTCTGATAGGCATGTTAATAGGCATATTAGTATTGGATACTTCTGCAAACTCTTGACAACTCTTGAGCAAAACCTTTGTTCGAAATGGTTTATTTAGGATTTATTATTTTTGCCCAGTCAATGTATTTTAGGGCACTTCTGTTTATTTTTTGACAATGGAAATATATTTTAGGGCACTTCTGTTTATTTGTTGACAATGGAAGATGACATGAATATACCACTTCTAATGGAATTTTAGTTTTCTTCACTGTAACAGAAAGGTCTTTGGAATGGAAAACTCCTAACAGGGAGGAGTGCTTTTCTTCATCTAACTCTAAAACCAAATTATATAGCAATATTAACATCGTTTTCCCTTGTCTCTGATCTCCCTGAGATTGTTAACCTTGTCCTTAATTGAGTGAGCTCCTGGTTTTCGTCATCCTTTTTTCAGCTTTTTATTGAAAAAAGAGAGTGGCACAATTGATGAGGAAGCAAAATTCTCCATGGCCAGTGAGAACTTTACCTAACTTTTACAGAAAAACATTCAGATGGCTGGCTTTTTTTGAAAATAAGGAAAAATTACTAAAAATCTTACTGGAGTGCATTATGTCTGAAGTGAGCTGAAGTGTGCCTTGTGATGCTTCATAAAGCTATTTTAGTTTTATAGTATGACTGAATGCCGAACTAGAGTTCAGTGAAGTTCATCTGTATATTCTTTAAAGAAGAAATGAACTCCTCTCTCCATATTAGTAAAACTTAGTTCTAAAATGTACTGGTATTAAAATTTCTGTGGCATGCTAGATCTAAGAAATTTATACAATTTATAGCTGTGAAACCATATTAAGCAAGTAGCTGTAATTGTAATAAAGAGTAGTATAATTAAATAGTAGTATAATTTTTACCATATGAAAACAAGCATTTCTGGAAAACTAGAGCTACTCTTTGTTGAATGTGGCACAAGTGGCAGAGCAGTCAGACTGACAAGATCTGACTTATAGTATCTGAGAATTTATTTCTCTGTTCTGAATGAATGCGATTTTAGTTCTGCAAGCTCCTTTCTTAGAAGCAGCACACTTGGATATATCTTTCCATGCTTTTAATTAGACCAATCATTTATTAATATCTTTGTACATATGGAATGAAGAGAGATGGTGATAGATAGAAATTTCTGTGTCTCCAATAAGTAGTAAATGCCTGTACTTTCATGTTTTTGGTATCAATTTATCTTATGAGCCATCTAACATGGGAAAAAAACCCTAATAGGCTTACTTTTTCTCGATAATAGACATGGAGTTTAGTATTTATGTCTGTTTTAATGATAATCAATGTATGGCATCAGCTTTATTCCATGTACAGCTCTTTTCAGTTCTCGTTATTGCTATTTGTAGTGCACAACAGAAGAAGAAATATAAACATGTATACAGACAATCTTTTCTCTTCAGGAGCACTGTCTTTGCATTCAGATTTCTTAGCTTTTTTTTCTTTTTATGGTACTAGAAAAAGTTATAATTCCCATTTGGTTATTTTTCACATGGAAAAAAAAAAATTTTTCCTGCTATCTGCTGTTGCACAATATATTGTAAATTTTTATTCCCAAAAACGAAGAAAAGAAGATAAATAAACTTTTCAAGCACAACCATCTGTAAGGAATTGCCTATAAGATCTGGTAGTGGATTACATGCAAAACAACGGAAGAGAGCAGGCTATGTGAAACGAAGTGCTCTGAGAAGAATGCTTTGTGAGTCGCCGAGATTTGGGAGTGGCACTACAGAAGCTATAATGTTAGAGCATGCACATATGATACATGTCACATTAAAGAGAATGTGAATTATATTGCAGCTACCATGAACCTGAAGGATATAATACGGTGTATTTTATATTTAAGCAATTGAGCCACGGTCTGTCTGAAGCATAAAGTATATGACTAAACGGGGGTTTCAGCCATAAAAGAGGGAGGAGGGAAAAAAAGAGGTATTGTGCAGCTGTAGTCTTTCAAACAGGTCTCGTAATACAGGAGCATGTGCTGTACTGGGCAGGGCTTATGAGAGTGAAACAAGCACCTGTCCCTGCTGGTAAATTCATGCTTAGACTATATTCAATGCAAAATAGCAGAGAGATTACAGATGGAAAAATATATAATTTATGTGAAATGAGCTAGGCACAGCACTGTTGTATCTACAGATGGGAGGAGTCTGATTTGTGTATTGTGCCAATGCAGCAGTAGTGTGTTTGGAGAACATTTCTCAGCATGAGACAGCAGCTGAACAGCTGTGCAAGAGCAGTGCAGCTTAATAGGTGGAATTTTTTAAGAGACCAAATAGAAGTGATTGTGCTGCAGGTTACTCTGGTAGACATAGGGCATACCCAGTGGAAGTATGGCTGTGCCTAACGTGGTGTCATCAGACATGTTTCCAGGGTAAAAAGATTATTCTTAAAGGAGCTATCTCCTCATTCTATAATGACTGCTGAGAGATCAGTATTCTACTGTTGTCAGCTGCAGCTCTTTATGCCTGAACTGGTGCAGACACTAAACAATACCTCAAAGTCTGCAGTATGCCACAGATAAATTTGAGATGTAGGGGAATATTTAATTGCATTTAGAACTTTTCTGATTTTCCTTGTACCCAGATATGATAGTGCTTCTTAGCTGTAACTGTTCAAAGGTGTATAGATGTCCCCTGCTTCTCTTTCTCTGCCTTCATTTCCACCCCCCATTTTGGGTGACACTTACAATAGCACTTGCTTGCTTGCACAAATGTGCAAATTACAATTTGGCCTTATTAACATTCCCCAAATGACTACTTTGACCCTGTCTGAATCAGATCCAGTGAACTGATCAGAATGTTTTGAGACTCAGAACTCACACAGTAGTCCTCTGCCTTGCTGCTGTGTTGGTACACTACTAGGCACCAGCTGCAGGGTTAGATCTGTCATCCTCTAAACAGGAAGCCCGAGTATTGTTACAGCAGCCATTACTTGACAATGCAAAAATCTGAACACGGCACAATTTTTTATAAAAGAGGTAGAGAGAAAGTTCCTTGATTTTTGTTGTAGACTACCTAATGTAAGGAAGATAGTTTTGGAAACTATTTTCCTTCCTAAAGATTTAATCCTGTTTCACTAGTTTTTTTCAAGCTCTATCTGTCCATGTGGCAATGGCTTTACAATCATGCTTGGGATATCTGAACATATCATTTATTCTACAACACAAAAGGGTTCTCAGGATCACCAGTTATACTCAGAATAATTGTTTAAGGACCTGTATCTTAACTGACTTTATTTCCCTCTAATGTATACTATAATGCGTTATCCAAATTTGTGTGTGAACTATTGTGAGGTGTGTAATCACTGCCATAGTTACATACAGAGTTATTGCATTGTGTTTCCTCATTGCCTTAGGGATATCTGGAAATGCAAAGATGTGATATGGTACATATTGTCTTTTCTTTGATTCTATTTTATTTTTGAAAGGCCTTTGGCAAAGAAGAATTGACATGATAGGTAGAGCTTCACTGCTTCGAGCAAAATGGTGGGCTAACTCATTAAAAAAGGTAGTGTATGTAAAATCAATTTAGTAAGACTGCAGAAGAAGGAAGGGTCAGCTGTGTAGGAATCCAAGTGAATTTGCAGTCACAGATGAAAGCTATTCTAAACGCCAAAGAAAACTGCATGTCCTAAGACAGATTTTTCTCTTCTCAGTGCAGATCACCACTCATTTACTTTTTCACTTAGCTATTGTGAACCTGCTGAAGTTATAATCTACAGGTTTTTAAATGGTATATGGGAAATTGAAACAACTTAATACTTTTAAAATAGCAAATAATGTATGTCAATGATGCCTTAAGGTGCTATGCGATAGTATAAGTACTTTTGACAGTTTCCAAAACAGCAGATCTGATTTATGTTTTCCTAAAATGATACCCTGAGCCTGTATCCCCAGAAATCTCCTCCGGGGCACATTCATTGCTAATAGGACAGATGAGTAATAAAAGAGCTGAAATCTGCTGTCCCCTCTCTCATTAGCACCCCAGAATGGTGCATGTAGGCATGACAAAAGGGCAGCCACACAACTTCTCCATCCAGCTTGTAGGTGCTTTTACTGGACATCCCCCCATGCTATGTTAGAATCATAGAATCATAGAATATCCTGAGTTNCACCTGATCTTCTGGAACCAGTCAAGTAACTGGGCAAGTTGGAAAGTTTTTGTCATTTCTCTTATAGGAGACATACATACAAGTTGAGTTTCCAGCTTTGTCTTCATAAGCAAGTACTGTTGTGAAGTAGGAGTAGATCTGTAGAATGAAATGGTTGGTGATGAGGACTTGTTATTCACGGTGTCTTTCGGGGGTTTATTCAGGCTAGCTCTGCTCTGGTCCTGTAAAATGAATGTCCAGTAGCATATCTTCCACTTCAGACTTATATTTGGAAATCTTAGTCTCAGCAGGATCAGAAGGATCAGGATAGATCTGTATTTAATTTGACAAACCATACATTCCATAATTTCTATAATAAAGTTACATTCAGACATACTATAATTATTTTGTAAACATGTAGTCAGGTATTTAAATGGTTTCGTACCATTGTATTTAGATGTTTCCTACTATTAGGACTACTTTCTTATCCTCCAAAAAACAAAAGTAGAAAAATCGCTATATTTTAATGCATATTTTGATGATTAAACTTCAAAATAAATGGGTGAGATATCCAAGTGTTTTCAAGAAAATTAACATAGTATGTTGAAGTCAGAATCACCAGATATGGCACAATCTTTGTGACTCTCAGAATGTGATTTTTCCATGTTGCCTGTAACATCTTTGTTGATGCCCATTGGGCTATCAAAGATGCTTCCAAAGAGCTGAATTCATTTTTTATCCTGAATGTCCCCAGTAATCGGAATTGAATGCTGAGTTTTAGAAGGTTAAAGGTAGTGCAAGTAATGCCAGGCTACAATGGGAAATGTCTGCTGTTGGCCTTTCTAATAACTTTCTGATTTCCCACTGACAATGGTGCAAGTGCATTTACTGCTGCTTCTCACCATTCCAGTGTTTCACCAATCATTACAGAAGCTCACCATTATGAAGGGTGAACTTCTTGTCTGATGGTGATAAAACTTCAAGGAGATACCTGCAAGTTACTGTCATTTAGGACAAATTAATGATATAAGCACTTTTTTTTGTGAGTGGTGGATTGAGGGAAACAGACAACTTGCAAATGCGATTAAATTGGACTTTCTAATGATGCACATCTATGTCAGTACCCTTGGTGCCCTAAGGGCACTGCTTGATATCATGACAAAGTGGGTCCTCGTTGCTAAGGTAGTCCTACACCTCCTCTGCCACTCCCATCTGTCTGGACTTGCAATTTCTTTGGTACTTACACTGGCTCTTGCCTGACCTTGTGATGAGTTAGTTCGTACAGCTGAACCAGCAGATAGTCATCCCTGCAATAACTCATTATTTTGCTGGCTGTTTATTTCCTTGAACCAAGTTAATTTAGCTGTAATGTTAAGCTAAACTTAAGTCTCCAAGTTTGCTTCCAGATGCGTACAACCTGAAATGCTTCTTTTTTTCTTCCAGCATTTACTTTTATATGACAAGTGGATTTTAAACATCCTGAAGTACTGTTTGCTTCATCAGCCAGTTCAGCATTATATTATTTGCACATTAAGGTCTTAACATTCTTGTCACTTTTCCTTTTCTTTGTTTTTTAATTTCAAATTTTTGTTTAATGATTTTCTTGTAACATTTGTGTCCCATTGTAAAAACTAATGCCAGTTATATGGATAGGGGATGTTCTCTGGATTTATTCTTTCACATTTTCAAATATATTTGCAGAGAGGGAAAAACTTGTGTTTCCTGCCTTAATAAGCTGAGCTGTATTAGTTAAAACATTAAATTCCTTTGGCTAGGGTAACAGTGTACTGAGTTTATTTCTTAAATGTTAACTAAAATACTGTACAGCAATAGATCCAATTATGATGACCTGATGTCCTGGTTTCAGCTGGGATAGAGTTAATTTTCTTCCTAGCAGCTGGTATAGTGCCACGTTTTGGATTTAGTATGAGAATAATGTTGATAACACACTGACGTTTTAGTAGTTGCTAAGCAGTGCTTACACTAAGTCAATGACTTTTCAGCTTTTCATGCTCTACTGACTGAGAAGACTGGAGATGCACAAGAANAATTATATTTTATTTCAATTATTGAACTGTCTTTATCTCAACTCACGAGTGTTCTCACTTTTATTCTTCTGATTCTCTCCCCCATCCCAGTAGGGGGGAAGTGACCGAGCGGCTGTGTGGTGCTCAGTCGCCGGCTGGGGTTAAACCATGACACCTGAACACAAGGAATAAAAGAAATCATTAAGAACTGTTACCATAATGAGTCCTGAGTGAGAACAGGCCTAGCTAAGAGCAACCCTCGCGGTTAATTTTCTATCTGTCAAGCTTAGAGTTTATCTTTGCAGAGTTCCTGAGTCTTTGTAAAGCAGTGATGGAAAAAGACACAAACTGGCTACATACATCTCTGGTCTGTGAAAAAATCTTTAGTTTACAGAGGTTTTATGTGATCCTGATACTTGGCCAGAAGATGAATGTTATGGTCATTTGGAAGGTGTACATTGTGGATCATATCTTACCTTTAAGAACTTGCTCAGGGGTGTTGGAGGCAGAGAGACATTTAATTGTAAATGTTTTCATTGTACTTGCTGTAGGCCCTGTATCCAGAAGTGAATGACATCCTAAGTTGGGCTGCAGAATGTTCTTCCATTATAGGCAGTCCTGTGAGTGGAAATGCAGATGCATGAAGGTAATCATGTTTCATGAGTGGTGTGGTTGACACGCCTGAGGCATGGGTTACCATCCAGAGGGACCTGGACAAACTCAAGAAGTGGGNGACTGACTGAACATGGGTTGGCGGGTGGTGAGCAATTGAATCATGCATCACTTGCTTTGTATATTCTATTATTATTTTATTATATTTTATAATTATATTTTATTTCAATTATTGAACTGTCTTTATCTCAACTCACGAGTGTTCTCACTTTTATTCTTCTGATTCTCTCCCCCATCCCAGTAGGGGGGAAGTGACCGAGCGGCTGTGTGGTGCTCAGTCGCCGGCTGGGGTTAAACCATGACACCTGAACACAAGGAATAAAAGAAATCATTAAGAACTGTTACCATAATGAGTCCTGAGTGAGAACAGGCCTAGCTAAGAGCAACCCTCGCGGTTAATTTTCTATCTGTCAAGCTTAGAGTTTATCTTTGCAGAGTTCCTGAGTCTTTGTAAAGCAGTGATGGAAAAAGACACAAACTGGCTACATACATCTCTGGTCTGTGAAAAAATCTTTAGTTTACAGAGGTTTTATGTGATCCTGATACTTGGCCAGAAGATGAATGTTATGGTCATTTGGAAGGTGTACATTGTGGATCATATCTTACCTTTAAGAACTTGCTCAGGGGTGTTGGAGGCAGAGAGACATTTAATTGTAAATGTTTTCATTGTACTTGCTGTAGGCCCTGTATCCAGAAGTGAATGACATCCTAAGTTGGGCTGCAGAATGTTCTTCCATTATAGGCAGTCCTGTGAGTGGAAATGCAGATGCATGAAGGTAATCATGTTTCATGAGTGGTGTGGTTGACACGCCTGAGGCATGGGTTACCATCCAGAGGGACCTGGACAAACTCAAGAAGTGGGGCCATGTGAACCTCATGAGGTTCAACACGGCCAAGTGCAGGGTCCTGCACCTGGGTCAGGGCAACCCCTGGGATCAATACAGGCTGGGGGATGAAGGGATTGAGAGTAGCCCTGCAGAGAAGGACTTGGGGATACTGGTAGATGAAAAGCTAGACATGAGCCGGCAATGTGCATTTGCAGCCCAGAAAGCCAACCGTATCTTGGGCTGCATCAAAAGAAGTGTGGCCAGCAGGCTGAGTGAGGTGATTCTGCCCTCTACTCTGGTGAGACCCCACCTGGAGTACTGCGTCCAGCACTCAGCACAGGAAAGACATGGACCTGTTGGAGCGGATCCAGAGGAGGGCCACAAAAACGATGAGAGGGATGGAACACCTCTCCTATGAAGAAAGGCTGAGAGAGTTGGGGTTGTTCAGCCTGGAGAAGAGAAGGCTCCGGGGAGACCTTATTGCAGCCTTCCAGTACTTAAAGGGGGCTTATAAGAAAGATGGGGACAGACTTTTTAGTAGGGCCTGTTGCGATAGGACAAGGGGTAATGGTTTTAAACTAAAAGAGGGTAGATTCAGACTCGATGTAAGGAAGAAATGTTTTACGATGAGGGTGGTGAAACCCTGGAACAGGTTGCCCAGAGAGGTGGTAGATGCCCCATCCCTGGAAACATTCAAGGTCAGGTTGGATGGGGCTCTGAGCAACCTCATCTAGTGAAGATGTCCCTGCTCATTGCAGGGAGGTTGGACTAAATGACCTTTAAAAGTCCCTTCCAACCCAAACTATTCTATGATTCTTCCCTCTGCTTCACCCTCTTTGTCTCCTTTTGGGGAATTCAACATAGTTAACTGTGCGCATCTTTATTCTGCTGTTGAAAATCAAGATGACATAATTGAAAAGAAATGAGTGTGTTTCAAGTTGATTATTTTTGTTAATGCTATCTGACCTATCCATTCTCAAATCTTCATTTAAATTGGTGTAAAATATTTTTGCTGGTAAATATCTGCTGACATTTTCAGTCTGTAAATACTACAGAGTAATTCAGAAAAAAAATTATGAGGATGAGAAATGTGTTGATCTTGAAAGAATAGTGAGTATATGATGAACATCACACTAGAATTGAATATGAGAGCTATAGTTCTATGCATTGTGTTATTTTAGAAACGCACTTTCCTTATCCCTGTTCGAAATTGAATGAAGTTGTAAAAAATCTAGGATTTCTGTGAGTCATGAACAATCTGAAATTTAAACCATGTAAAAGCAGCTGATGTTTAACTTGCGCTTCCTTTAAAAATTATTCTAAAAATGACAATGCAATATGTATATTGCATATACGTAGCGATTTTATATAGAATGTATAAAAAGAGAATGTAGAAAAAGAACAAAAGAGATTAAGCTAGGAAATTCAGATTTCAGTTTCAGTGTTCTGCTCTGAGCCTCTGGTGTTTCTTTATGTGAAGAGATTTTAATCAAAATCAGATTTTTCCTGACATTTTCCCTTGTGGATTTACTCTTCATTTCTACCTGACAGATCCATTGCAGCCCTGATTGATAGAGCTGAATTCTGAAGCAGGCAGCTATAATCCAGATGGAATCTCTGGTTTTTCTTCTCACCCTGCTGCCTTTCTCTCAGCTGTGCTGTCTGGGGCATTTCTGCAGACAGACCATCTCAACATTGAAATGGAGTTCTGCTCAGAGGCAAGAACAAAAAATGGCAGCTCCATCAAGTGATTGATCTGCTTTCTCCATACAGCCTCCATATATAAGGAGACTGTTTTCTCACCAGTTTTAATGTTCTGTGAGGGAAATATTTACCCTGTTTAGCTCTAAGATTCCAACTTAGTAACTGAACCACTCTTTCAAGGTACTTAACTCTTTCCGTTGTATTGTATCGAAAATTTAGGCTCCTGCAGTCAAGTCCTCTTGAATGTATCTTAGGTCCATACTTTAAGAAGACAGAAGTAGGAATGTGTATTAGCTCCTGTGCCTCATCCATTTGCTCAACTCTGCTGGCCCACTCTGGTATTTGAAAGCTGTTGGTGCAGTTTGTATATTATCACATTTAGGTGTCAAATTATGTTGCTATATTTCTGAGTATATCTCTAGAGTGAGCTACTATCAGAGCTTTCCTAGAAGTATCTGGAGATTCATGTTAAAATATTAGTTTATTGTGGGACTTTGGTATGCTGGGTGCATTATTTTCCTGGTGAATATTAGGGTTAGCTTAATTTTCTAGCATTGCTTCTACATGTCCTTGAAATAAACTTTTCCTGCAGTGAGTCCAGGTGTTTCTTAAAACATTTTACACCCCCTCCTACTCAGGTTGGCTTTGAGTTTGCAACTGCACTTCATTGCTTCCAACATCATGGAGTGATGGCATATATTAAATAGCAACGAGAATAAAAAGAGGCAACTCCCAGAATAGAGAAGTGGAACACAGAAGACCTCAGAAATAATAGAAAGTTATGCAGTTAAATTCCTTTTATGAAATTAAATTCATGTCCTGACCAATCTCAATCAAAACCTCAGATGGCTCTTTATTAAGCAGTTTATTAGTATTTCCATGCATACCATCTGAATATGTCTGAGTGCAAAATATCAGAAAGCAAAAGTATCTTTGAGGCAAAGTCAAAACCATTTCATGGACAAAGAAGCTTTGCTGAATTAGGTTGTTGCTAAATTCATGTCTTCCTTGCTGCAGGAGCCAAGTTGATTCAGAAAGCAAATTTAAAAGGAAGTTCTTTAACTACGGAATGGGACTGAATTCCATGAAGTTGAATATGTTAAGTTATGAAGAAGCAAAACAGTGGTAGTAACCATGAAGAGACAGGAACATGAAAACATGCAGTACGATTGTCCTCTTTGCTATAGAGAGGCCACTTAACACCAGTCCAGATTGAAATGAGTTAAATATACTCAAATGGCAGTAAATTTTAGCAAAAAAGGGACAGGCTAAAAATAATTTTTAAAAATCTGCTCTTTATTTTAAAATCTTTTCACACAACTATGTTATCTTCTGCGCAATAGGGTTGGCAGTACTACACACAACTTCTACTACATGTAACAAATAAAACTTGAGTGAGCAAAACCAATATCACCTGACCAAAGCAGCTGCAAGCCAATCACTTTTTATTAGCCCAAACCATCTGTGTTACTGATATTTCCAACATTTTTTCTGTTGTCTGGTGGAAAACAAAGTAAGCACATTGAAAGTGTATTCTCGATTTTCATCACTGTCCCTCTTTTTTCCTGCTTTAAACATCTAAGGGTTTGTGGCAATTTTCAGCCTATTCAGGCTGGTTCTGAAATCCATGCATCTGTGTTGTTTCCATGATCTGTGGATGAACTATAATTTGAAAGGATCTGTGTATGAGGATGTTACCTTCAAACATTGATCTCAGTTAGCATGGGTTTTGAGATTTTGTTGATGTTGCTTTTAACTAGATGGCCTCTCCTTAATAGGATCTTGTCTCAAGTTATTCTTAAGTGATAAAATAATCTTGATGGGGTACAGCCTTTGAGGCTGAGTTGTCATAGACCTTTATGAGCTTTCTGCAGAAGGATTAAATTTTGCTGTATGTTTGCTCTAGGAACAGTTGGATAAAATTCCCACTAAGACCAGGTGAAATTATGAGGAAAGACCCATCACGTGTCTCTTATTTTTTTGGCAGTAGCACTTATCTAAATTATTTTATGCCTTTTCACTTTTCTGTGTTTAATTTCTCTAACAGATGTTACAGTAGACTCTTAGCTTTACAGTCCAATTTTGCCTCAGTTTATTGATGTCTTTAGTTCCTAGTTGTCCCTATCTCTGAATTTAAATAAAAAATAGGCTATTTTGAACATGTATGGATGTATAGATGCATTGTTTACAGTGCAACAGTTAGCAGAATAGCACCTGTGAGGATGTGCAAGTAAAGAGAGTTGCAGTTGTACTTAAAGCGTTTAAGTCTAAGCCAGAGAATTCTCATATTTCCTTATGAAGAGTTTGTTTTTCAGCCAGTGAGTAATAAGATAAACCCTGTTGAAACAGCTTTTAAGGGTTAAATTTGAAGAGTTTGTTGTTTGCTGGCTTCTGACACAAGCTATTAACTTATGATACTATCATATGCTTAATATATAGTGCCTTTTATTAGGTCCTAGTGAAGCATTATTAAATAGTTTTTAATATAAACTGATTAAGCATTAGAAAAAAGTCTGCAAAGATAATCTATTATGAATCTTTTATAGCACGTAGGGCATCTATGTTTGGAGGGCAGAAGATGGGTGAATTATTAGTAGTGAATTTTCAGTCTCTGTTGTTATTAAAACCAGCATGTTGTACGATGGAACAAGGTCTTATTCTTCCTATAGCCTAGGATATATTTTTAGTTATTAAAAAGTTACAGGAGCAATAATCCATTCTGAAGAGGCATCACCCTTGAATGTGATACCTATCTCCACATTTCATCAGTAATTTTATGTTCTGCCTGATTGCATCATCAAGGCCATCTGTGTGGCTTGCATTTGAATAATTTGTTTCCTTTGCTGACTTTAGATAGTAAAGCTAATATTTCATTGGACTCTTTAGATCATTAAGTGATTTAATAAATATTTGCTTCTTTTTAAAAGCAGTTTCCTGCATCGTCAGAAAGCCCCAGAGAAGCTTTCTGTCAGGAGAATAAGATTGTTATCTCAGCAGAATTAGATGCATCAGGGGTCGCATTGTAATTAGGGCCAACATAAAATTTTTGCAACAAATGGTATCAAATATTACTGCTAAGAAGCTTGACAGAGAAAGATCCTCAGATTTCTCTATGGAGTGGACTCAGGTCTTTACTCCTTACTATGACAAATCAGTTCTCCAGACACTAAGTTACCTCAGGGAGTATGAATGGTTTTAAAGGGATGAATGGGTATTAAGTGGCAGCAGTCAGCAGC
>WAAD01007105.1:88617-116738 GCA_013389945.1 Fregata magnificens
CTATTTTTATGGTAGTTTCAATTCTTCAGCTCACTAAGTACTAAATAAACTGTTGTTTTTCTCAGCTTTATTTCATTTTAAATATACTAGTTGTAGTTAATACTTTGCAATTGGTAATACTCAACAGTAATGTTATACTATTGTATTTTCTATCCTGAATCTATAGCTGCACAAAATGTATATGAACTGAAATCTCCATACCAGAACTGAAAAGAGGCCATCTCTGACAAAAATAAAACAAAATAATACAAAAAACTCCACAGCCTCCAAGCTCAAACCACAGACCTTCAAAACTAGAAACTTGCAACATAGTCAGAAACAAAGCAGAAATACAGATTTATTGGGGGAAAAAAAAAAAGCTCCCTAGAATGAGGAATTTCAGTCAGGAGAACACAAACTCTGTGACTAGACTATGACCATGCATTAACCTGTACTTTTGAGATCTAGAACACAGTTTTGAACAGCTGAAAACTGTAGTGGAAATTTTTATCCTTACAAGATATGGCAAATATGTTGAATGCATGCACAGTTTCAAAATGAGAAATTAAAATCTTCCTGCTTTTCACTTGAAATAATAAAAATGCTTTATAGTTAGTGTTGGATCCTCTGAAAAAATAGAGAGCAAAGAATGTTTGCCTTCATTATATTGATAAGCCAATGAACGCTGTATCTACAACTATATATTTTGATGCTTTTACCTACCTTAGAGTGTATATGCAAGAGAAAGTTTTAAAAACTACTGTCAGTGGTTGAACATAGGGCTCCAGTGGATGTCAGCCTCTTTAAGTAATGTAACTTGTTCTGTGAACACAGAAGTCATTCCTCTGTGGAAAACTTACCAGCTTTTAAAATTTCAATAATTTTAAAGGCTTTCTTTTTCTTCTGGTGGTAGGCACAGCCACTATTTGTCGTAGTAGTTATGATGTAACAATATAGTTACATTGCAATTTTGGATATGCATCTAATCAATGAGAAAATAGTTTCAGGCCATAGATTACATCTTGGCAGCCAGGAGTCCCCATGTTAACATGTTTAAATTGGTACCCTTCTAGCTTCAAAGAAAGGATCAACAGCACTGCAGATTTCAGACCCAGAAATACAAAGTAGAACCTGGTAGTTTACACTGCATACTTGGTTCTTGTTATGAGGGAGCCCTGTAGATTGCTATACATGCTCACAGGTGCCCTTCAAGGCCTTGCAATACCTCTTTGCTTCTTGTTGCCTAGGAGGCTCTCTGCACAGGACCTCACCAGGCCTTTGTTCTTATTGTCAGTTTCCGTTGCACAAATATTCCTTCCTCACTGCAGGAGATTTACAGACCCATGTCAGCAGTCAATTGTGAAGTATGCTGGTATTTGAGAATTCTGAAAGAATGGCATACAGAATGTTAGAAAGCTGTAAGGAATCTAAAACTACCTCTGCCTATTTCAGTTTTCCTGTAATTTCACTTTTCAGTGTTGAATAGACAGTTACAACTACTTTAGGTAATCTTGTTCTTTTTTCTCAGAGATCAGCACTTTTCCTTTACATTAAGAGGGTACAGAATGCAGAACAGAAAAAAAAAATCCTGAAGCAACAGAGCCTGCACCTTCAGAAGAATGTGACTATGTGGAATTTTACCAGCTGGTTTTGCTTCTGGCTGTGAATTGCAGGCTATTTGCTTCCAGCACAATGTCTCCAGTCAGTGAACAGAAACTGCAATCTTCTCCGGGGATTTCATATCCAAAACAGATCCAGAACACTTGTTCAATGATGACTGAAGGCATAGACTTGTCTGCTGTCTTTTGAGATGCAAGAAGAGGGGAAGACTAGTTCTGCACTGAGTACTCTTTGCATGTCTTATCACCCTAACCTATTTCTTAGAAAAATGGTTATATACAGTCATTTTGCCTGGGAATTCCTCTTTCAGTGCTGCCCATCTCTCAGTCCTTGTAAAAGTCTCTTGTTCAACAGCAGATTTCTGTATGGAAAGCCTATTGGGAGGGTCCCTGAAGAACATATTCAAGAGTCTGGGACTTGTTTGAGGCAGCTGAAAAACAAATATAGTTAAGATAGTATAAGCTACCATACTGAGAAAAGATGGTGAAGGAAAAGTAATCAAAATGTGAAATCTGTTGTGTATTAGCATGTCACTCAGAGTAGAAAGAATGGTCTTATTAAGGAATACCAAATGCGCTTATTAAGGAATATTGTAGCAGTGAGACAAGTTTCCAGAGGGAGGGAAGAATCCTGCTGTCCCGTGATCCAGCATGTGGGTAGACTCCTGCTATGTGAATTAGAAAGAATTTGAGAGGTCTGTGATATGTTAAACATACCACTTAGTGATGCAATTGAAGGACAGTCACCACAAAAGCAAGTGTGTATCCAATTTATATGAAAAAAACCCCACCAACCAACAGCCCAAAACATAAAGAGTAGATTTAACAACAGCAATAAAACCGAAAAGAGCATCAGGCAACTATGAACTGATCATTAGCTTAGTAAGTAGCAGTTTTAACATGTCACTGCATTATCCTTGTCTTTTAACAGGTCCAATGACTCCCTGGTTCCATTTCCTCCCTTAACCATTCACTTGAAGAGTCAAATTGGTGTTGCCTACTTCTTTAACCACTTACTGCATTCACCTAAAACTATATCACTTTGCAGACACATTTTAAAGGATTGCAAGCACATTGTTTAATCTATTTGGGAAGTGACATGAGATACTGCAGCTAGCATCCTGTGCAGTCATATGGACCAGCCTTGCTTCACCACTCGTTTTATCCATCTGGTTGCAGGTCACAAATGTGACCTCTCTTCTGTCTCTTAGAGCTGTTAGAGTATGCTTGGCTTCAGCTAACATTCAAAAAATGACAAAAGGCAGCTACTTGATTCCAGAAAACTATGTTTTTTCCATTGTTGCTTGTTTTAAATGAAAAATGACTTAAAATTGCAGTGGGAAATGAGAGGTTACTATCCCCAGACACCATTCCATGTTTTTCAGCAGTGATTTAGGACTGGACCCTTGAATTGATTCCTTTTGATGTGGGTTAGTCTGTAGGAAGAAAAGATATCCAGAAGTACATGAATTCTTACCTTAAATAGGCTAGGAATACTCTGCCTCATATTCTAGAAATTACTATTTCTAGAATAAAGTTATTTCCTGTCTCTTTCTGCTACTAAATATCTGATAGAAAAACTCATTCAAATGGAAGAGAAATATCTTGTCTCCAAAAATAACATATTAACCCTTAGCAGCTTCAGCAAGTATTAGTGCAAGCAGGGATGGATTGCACACTTTCAGCTTTTAATAAACAGTGGCTGGCTCTGAATTTGTTCACAGCAGAATATAAACAATTGCCTTGACAACTATTGTCCCCTTTCTGGTTTGTCACAGAGACAATATTTACCCCTTCAAGTATAAACCCTGAGCCACAGCAAAGAACTTATTTGCTTCTCTGTTCCAGGATTCAAATGTGTATATGACTGAGTGGACTGCTCATGTACTAAAAGAATTGTACCACTTCCTTATGAATAACTTGACTTGAATAACTACCTTGAAAAGAAAAGAAAGAAAAAGAAAAACCAAAGAAAGATTTGTTTTGAATGAGAGTCTGGGAGGAGGCTGCCTGCTTATCACCATTTAGAATCACTGTTATACATGTAAATCTACATTTTGATCTGTAGGATTAAACAGCTGTTTGTATGGGTTATCAACCAGGTTTACAGTCACTCCTTGTACGCAGTGTTCATGCCAATACTTATGATATCTTTTTGAAAACTACATTCTGTGTTCTTAAAAAATGAATGACAAAATTAGTGCTCATGGATACCATAAAGAAAAAGAACAGTTGAGGCAAGTGTATTGCAAGCTTTCTTTAAAGTTGCACTAGCAATTTCTCATGTCTTAGATCTTCAGGGACTTGGGGAAGTTAGCCTGGTGCCTTTGTCCTTTTGAAACTCGTGCTCTCTGAAACCTACAAGTAAGGAGGCAAATAAAAAAGAACTGTAGCATTGCTTTTTGCAGTGAGAATGCTTGTCCCCTGGAGTCTGAACTGAGACAAAGTTATTTTCTGTAGGTTGTTGAACAGGCAGAACCCAGTGGCCTCCTGGTAAAAACCTCCATATCTCGTGACTAATCCTCTTAACTGTTCTGTCTGAGTTTATCTCCTGATAGCAGCCAGAACAGAAAACAGCTGGAAATAAGAATAGGTAATAGTAATAGCAGCAGAACCATAGGTGTTCTTGCTACAGGTAAGAAAAGCTACTGTGGAAAAAGGGTTGGTTAATCATTAGATTTTTCCATGAATACCTGCAAGTAAAATCAAACCCTTGGAGTCCTGCTTAAGATGGGCCTAATGCAAGATGCAACAGAAATAACAGAATGCCATGCCTAGAAGTACTTAGGATGACATACGTATCCAGGATTCAGAACACCATCAGGTAGTAATGTGAAGCTATGCATGTCCCTTGAGTTACACTGATAATTCTCTTTAAGTGTGTTAACTAAACAAGTAATGGAATTATAGTCTTCTGTGGCAAGCTGTCATCCATATCTGCCTTTCCTGTATTATATAATTGAATGAAAACTTACAATAAATATTTCCATTCTGGGTAGCTGCCCATGAGTTGGAAACGGTTTTGTAAAAGGAGCGTTTTAGTTAATTAACCTTCTGTACTCATGACTCTTGAATAATAAAATTTATAACTAATGGAATACCCAAAATAATTATTCTAATGATTGTTTCTTTCAACAGATGTATTAAATATGTGGCAATTAAGGGAAAATTTTATATAGATCATTATATTAAAATTAATCTGTAATCCTGGGGTGAAGTTGTTGTTAATCTTTCACTACATGAGTATGAGGGCACAAATCTGTCCTTTAATTTAATGATGAGAACGAGCAAAGCTTTCCAAAGGAGTTTTAGATTGATTTGGGGCTGTCTGTGCCTGGATAGCCAAAGGTGAATGACATGGGATATGAATGTTCATGCCACACAAGGGACACAAAAGTGCAGCTACCATAGCAGTGAAAGACTATTTGGTATTCAAAGAAATGAAGTAAGTAGAACCCTAAACCTCTCCATTTAATTGAAGTAATACTATTCTCTGGAATGGACTTGGGTAAGACTAGAAAAGATGGCCTACAGTGACTCCTGATGCTGTACGGGAATGGGAGCTTTTCTTACTTCATGGAGTCAGCCTTGCTGAGTAGAGAAATAATTAAAGCATATAGCTAATCCACTAATCCAAGCTGAGGTTTCACACTGGAAAATTTGGTGTCATGTCAAAATCCACTGGATTCCTTCTTAAAACTGTGGTGTAATTTGTTTTCACAAAGAGAAATAGATTTGTTATAGAATGGTAACGAAATGGCAGGAAAGAATAATATAAGGTTGCAGTTAAATAGGGAATATTATACAACATGCTACCTGGGAAGAGGCTATGTAGCTTCCTCATCCTGCTCCGATGATTCCATTACAGATGCTTGCATTGTGCACATTATTCACTAAGTATTCCTCCATAGTGTCTCAGCTGATTCTCAATAGTATAACTGTATCTCCAGAGCTTAAAGTTGCCAAAAGCCAGTGTTTCAAGCAGAGTTATTTTATTATCCCTTGTGATAACATGCAAGCTATGTAGCTGATCCACAGAAAGACTGGTGAGCTAGAAACCCACACATTAACATATTTATTAAGTGATTACTAAGAAAATGGAGCCATAAATGATTTTAAGTATTTGAGCACCTGGAATACACACTAAAGATAATATCATGTCTTGTATTTGTTGTCTACTTTTTGAGGAACTGTACCATCCACTTGCAGGTTAGAAGCAGAAATACAGAGCCAAGCATTCAACTGGTGTGCACTTACTGCTTTTGTGCTAAAAGCCCACCTGGCAACAGTCTGAGTCTTCTTAGTGAAGCTAGAAGCCATAGGGTAGCTGCTGAGAAAGATCTGTCATATTTGCAACTCTCCATTGCCAAAAGCTAGTGGTGTTACCACAAGGAAATCCTACTATATCCCATGGCACCTTAGCTTCTAGAAAGAGCCACACCAAGGGGCTGTGCCTAAGGTAGAAAATCCCAGTATGACAGGTTTGGTTTTATTTCCCATTCACTGTTATTTTGCTGTCTTTCACTGTAAAAGATTGTGCACTTTAGATCTGTAAGTAATTTAACCCTTACTTGGTGAAGAGAAAAAAATGTCATTGCTGTATCTGCAGGATGTATTCTGCAAGAAATAAATGCTACTGTAGCATTCATTATACTAAGGGGGTAGCAAAAATAGAGTATATCTACTAGGTTATTTTGAAAGACCATTTTAAAATTGATTTAATGTGCCAGCTAAAAGACTCATGCAGTGAAACTCTACTCCTTCCTTTGGGAGACTTACACTGCCTAAGAGGTCTGAACATCAGAAATCTGTTTCTGATATGGATACTTAAATATTCTTTATCTTATTTAATCCTTTTACTCCTAGACATGTTCTTCTTTGTACCACACTGATAATTTCCCTCTTTCATAGAATGTTTAGCATAATGTTTATATATAGTCATTATGCTTGCTTTTAATTATTCAAGGTAAACATTCTTAGTTTTAGTATTTCCTCATATCTAGATTTCAGATTAGTAATCATTTCAGCTGTGTGTTGCTGAATTCCTTCTGTTAAAACAAATGTCATGATCTTTGCTATGCCCAACCTCCTCTCATCTTTCTATCTGCAGTTGCAAAAGATCCATAATAACAAAAGACAAAGGCCGCCTTATTGAGATTGGTTTCAGTATGAAATCAGAGACAATCTGTGCCTTGTATATTCTTGCCTGCTTGTGTCTAATTTGCTGTCTGCTTTGTCTGAGGACTCTTGCTGCATGTTTTTTTCCTTCTCTTTGAGTGTTAGGGTCTCAAATTATTTTCCTTGTAGTTGTGCTTGTCAGCATGTCCCTACTGTATTGTATTTTAAGAGTCCATGTGAAGTAGCAGTCTATGGTTTGGGAAACGTGGATTCTCTTTCTAGCTCTACCACTGGCCTGCTGTGTGACCTGAGACCTGTGATCCTATTTTCCTCTGTAAAATGAGAGTATGGGCCACCTTTCTTCTGGTGTCATAGATGAAGCCCTCTGGGGAAGTTATAGTGGTAGGACACAAAAAGGAAAACAGATAAAAGAATCAGAGTTCTAACAGAAAATCCAAGAGGCAAAAACTGGGGAAAAAAACAGACCTTCTCTTTCAAGAGGTTAAAAGAGAAAATTTTAAAAGGTCACAAAGTCATATTTTTCATGTAGATTATTTTCAAAGACTGTGCAGTCCCTAATTTCTTGAAATAGTGGTATATGTCAGAATATTGCTTTGAGCCAGGAATGCAGAAGCATCATTGATACTAAATATAATATCTGGTCTGCAAGAGACTCTATAACATAGGTTTCCTATAAAGTCATTTTCTATATGTGTACACAATGTAAACAGCTGTGACATTTATGCTGCAACCGATCTGAAACTAGTGGGGAGAGCTGGAGGGGCAGACTCATGGTAGGCAGGAGAGCATCAGAGGTGCTGCGGTGCACCTCTGGCCAGTTGGCTGTAGTACTGAGGCACACAGTGGGTTATTTACCACTTCTTTCACCGCTGCTTACATGCAGATTGCCAGAGGTAGGCAATGCTCTTTGACATAAATTTTTTCATTAAAGGTGTGAAATTTTTTACATTACTGTAAGACCTGATTTGAACTAATGAAACATTTTTGATCTTTCTAGCTTTTCTGTTGTTACTTTTCTAGTATTTAGTAGTTTTCCTGAGCAAAGAAAAGATAATTCCTTTAGCTAATCACATCTCTATTAATTATTTTCTGCAGGTTTATAGTAAGACTGTGCATACTACTGAATAGAGTACACCTTTTATTTCGTACATATCTCTGTGGTTCAGACCTTTTTACAGAAATATGTTTATTACACTCTTCATTAGCTAATATTCTACTAGTGTAATTATAGGTTACATGTTATCTGTTTACCAGGTAAAAAAGACACCTGGCAGAATATTTCCATTTTCAGTGGAAATTTTGAACCTGAAAATTTATTTTTAGCTCTTCAGTTTTTTAAAGTGATGATGTAAAAGTGAAAACTGCCCACTTTTGCAGGAAACACAATGGGAGGCTGATTTCAGTTGTCAGATTAAAGAGCTTCTAGAAAGGCCTTGTGTCTTAGTGCTGTTTTGTCAGCTTCAAGCCATAGGGAGGGCGGACTTGGTTCCTCCTCAATCAGGCAAGGTGCTGGGCACCTTAGATTCCCCCTCATGTTAGGAGCTAGAACAGTCTATGTGTCAGGATGCTTTTTGTGGTCATGTAGTTTGACAGTAACTGCGTTATTTCAGAAGTACAAATCTATATTATTAGGAATATTTCAACCAGCTTCAAACTAATAGAAAATTACATATTCTGTGGTTAATTCTATGTAGATGTTTAAATACATATTGTAATTTATATGTAGGTATCTGAGTATAATAGATTAGAATTCTAAAGCTAAAGAGTGAGTACAGACAATAGTAGGTAGCAAAAGCAGAAAATACGGAGCTTATTTTTCCTTCTTCCAGAGCAATTATCAAATGCCTACTCTAACCGCTTGGAGGCTGTTGCAGAATACAAGCACCCTGAGTATTACCAAGTTAAGGCAGTATTACCCTAACACCCCCTCACTTACGATAGGTAGAAAAGTCCAGTGTAGAAACAGTCACACCCACTTTATATCACTGAGAAACATCCCAGCATGAATCCTTCTTTTTTTGATTATCATAGTTTTTATTTTCCTCCCTTAACCTACCCTCTTGTAAGTCAGAAAATAAACGGATGCTGATATCATCTGAAGCAGAAGCAGGCATAATCCTGAGAATAAAAGTTATTGTCTCTCTAAGCCTTGGGAAGCTAGGGAGCATATTTGCATTCTCTGGGTAAAGGGCTATGATGCGCAGCCTCACAAACTGCATTCTGAGACCTGGTTGTTCACATAAACAAGATGGAAACCAGGTAAATGAGTACTCCCTTTGTGGTACATTTCTCTCTGAATCCTTTAGCAAATATTTACTAATTTAATGCTCAAGGGGAAATTACGGTAGCAATCGTAATTGTTTGCTTTGGCACAGAGGCTCAAAGAAAAGAAGTCAGTTTAGAGTAAGTAAGTGATTCTCTTAAGTATGTACTTGGGCCTGTTGCTTTGAGTGTTTAAGTTACCACTTAATTTACACAGGTCAAGGCTTGTTCTTACTGAGTTCTGTGTCCTCTGGGTGGGTCTTGGCATCCCACTGCACATAAGGTCATGTCAGGATACCTAGCATCTCATCTGACTGGGTTTTTCTTTGGATTTTCTTTCCTGCTGAGCGATAACTGATTTAAAATTTGCTTTTGGTTGCATACAGGTTTATCACTGCTAAAGAACAACCTTTTCAATCTGAATTAATCACAGTGAAGTATCAAACAAGTATTAATGCTTTACAACACACCTCTGAAACAATAAGCTCTTATTTCTGCAGTACAGATAAGGACTTAAAGCAGACACAGAAAATTGCTAATTTTTGCCTGTTCTTATGCAACTTGAGAAAATTAAGAGCACCTCCTGTTCCTCTTTCTATAGTTGTAAGAGTTCAGAAATTTTGAAAATAAGGTCCTTTGTGTTCTGAGTTGAGCGATGTTATACAGAAAGTTTGGGATAAAACATAGCTTTCTGGTTAGTGCATTAGTCACAAGACTGTCCTTTCTTAAGATGTAAGACTGAAAAGGATCTGAGGTTAGCTATTTCCAACTGTATTTGTGGGTACAGCCTCCACTGCAGTATTTTTCTTTGCATAAGAAAATTTGGGAATGGCTATATTTTGATTGCTTAATTTTATATTATTTGGTGTGATTGTTTTTAAACTTGGCTTGTCTTCTAGAAATTTTAGTTTCCTAAATTGCAAGTTTATGAGCCTAATTATAAAACCTGTATTTGGGGTTTTCAGAATTTCAGCTCAAATAACTGTTTTGTACAGTCATTCCATGAGTTAATAGAAATAAAATGCTCCAGTTTTGGCTGCTTACAGATCACCAGAGATAACCATGGTATTTGGACTCCTGGGTTGCATATATTCTTTCTAATCTAGACCAGGATTTTTGGATTCTGCCTTTTTTTTTTTTTTTTTTTCTGGTAAAGAAAATGATATAGGGTAAAAACAAGAGTCTTAAAATTCTCAAGCTGTTAGCAAGTTTTAGTCTAAATCTCTCTTAAACCATACATTGAGGAGTATTTTGGCACTTCTCTTGTTTTCAGTCGGTGTTAACCACCCAATACTATCAGGAAGCTGGACTATTGTGTGTATTTCTTTGTTCCCTGTTTTATTGCCTTTTTGAAGTGAATTCATTGGAAAAGCTCCATTTTATCCATCCCAAACACAGAATTCTTAGATGTTCATCCTGGGAGCTAGTTGGGAAAAACTGTTAGAATAAAACATTTGTCTGTCATAACGAGAATCTGGGCTCTATTCCCAACTCTTCTGGAATTGACATTGTCCAGCTCCCCTGCCCCAAACACTCATTATCTCCTAAATGAAGGGGCTGTGACTTGCCTACCTTTTCAAATGAAGTCAGGAGATTTTGCTCAGTGATGAAAACAGAACCTGTTTAACATTAAACATTGGAACGTTCATGCTTCAACCAAGCAGTAAGGACGCTTCACCATATGTCAATACAAAAAAAGCAGAAATCACAAGATGCATGTAAAAATTCTCTTTGTCTCTTTTCCCTTATCCTTGGAAATATATGTTAACATTGGTCCTGATTCATTAGGCACTTAAGCACATCATTGAAACATCCTCTAAAAGTAAGCAGATTCTGAAGTATTTCACCAAACCCTGGCTATAAATTTGGTAAATCCCGTTTTCAGCTTTGGCTGTTTTTTTAGTGCCACTTTTGAACACAGGAATCTTTTTGTCCAAGCCAGGGTGATTTCTGAAATGATTGATGGAGTTTCATTGTGTGACAGCCAGAATTCCATTAGAATGTAGCAATGCTTCAGGTTCATACAAATGTGTTTTCAATAACAGAACTGAAAGAACAGATGTGGTAAGCATCAGTGTCATCCTTTTAAAGACAAACTAAACTGATGTATGAAGGACTTAAGAGTTCTCTGTTCTACAGAATAAGGTAGAAACAGGCAGAATAGCCTTTTTAATCATCAATGCTGCTGGCAATAAACCGGTAGTGTGTCATTTTCCTTTATAATAAAACTGATTTACTGGAAGACTTTTACAGTTAAATTTCCAAGTGGAAATAGCAGATTTCTGCCTTACGATGCTCTCTTCTATCATAGGCAGAATAACTGCATTGGGATACTCATTTGTATCTTAAACTTTTAAGAACAGTTAGGCAATAAAACAAAAGCCCAAGGGAAACTGCTGAACTACCCTATTCTAGAATACATATACACTCATTAAAAGTAAGTTAGGTTAAAAGAAATCTGTTCTGGCACAACAGAAAGATATGGTCTTTACTTCCTCAGTAATTCTGTACAAATGGCTAGGTGACGATCATGACATCTTATTTCGTTCTGTCTTACAATAACACACAAATGCTGGTGCAAAGTGTTAGGATTACATAATGTAACTAATTGATCATGGGTATTCAGCAGTGTTGTGTTTGATCAAGCGTCATGTGTGATCATAGATGACTCACTGAATCTATCTCTTGCTCAAGTTTCCCCAGTTGCTTATTTTTGTAAGAAGGAAATTACTTACTGTGTACCAACTGTTAAAGCAGGTACACATTTATTGGAGTGGGCAGCGGGGGTTAGAAAGCTATAGCCCAACAATCTTTGCTGTTAGCACCATCTGGAACTGCATTTCTTCTTCATCACATGGCACAAGAGAAAAGCTGTGCATCCCTTCTTTGTCAACATCCTGGTTGAATCCACTCCTTTTCAGTGGAGCTATCTTTAATAGGAGCAAAGAAGGCGCAAGAAAACAGTAATGACAGGATAATGGAAGGCACAGAAAGCTTTTTGGTGAGGACAGAGAGGATAGTCAATTATCTATGTGACTTCTTCTGTTATACTCTATTTCTTGTTACAAACACCAGTCTGGAGCTTTTCAACCAGGTCCCACTCAAAAAGACTTGGTTTTGTAGTATGAAATGCTATGTTATCTGTCTAAGCATGAAGCATAGGGAAACTGTGACTCTGAAAGGATCTATGAATTCAAAAGGAACAAACAACTTTCTGAGCTCTCCCACATGTTCTAGTGGCAAAAAGACCTAACAAAACACAGAGGTAGAGAAAATAAAAGGAGGGAAGTGATCTTACTTCTGTATATGGCTTTGGTGATAGAAAACTTCATCTGGTTCTCGTTTCCAATTTTTAATATGGATTTTTTAAAAACTGTAGTGAATACAGAAATAAATTTGATCTGCTCTTAGGATCATAGAAAGTGTTTCACAATGGGCAATTTGGAGATTTGTCGGCTTAGTTTATAAAAAGAAAGATTGAAATTTGTCTAAGTTACTCTGTGCGAGAACTCGTGCAGAGATAAAATAACAGGTGCAAAGGAGGTGGCCTAAACCATGTCAGAGCAAATAGCTAGAAGTTAAAGAGATTAAGCAGGACATAAGCATATATTTCAGCTAGGGAGAATGATTTTAATAGTGGATAATAATAATAATAATAATCATAATCTTTTTTATCTTATGATGTATATAACCCCAAAAGGAAATAATAAACCAAGGAGGAAGAAAGCCCACTTACAAACTTATACCCAGTTTATACTACTTAACTTATATGTATGTATATTTTTATTCATGTTTACCAGCTTGGCTGTTTTTTCTTGTTAGCCAAATATGAGCTCTTCGAAGTCCAGGGGCTGAGTAAGAATAGTAAAATGAAGGCTATTCTCTTGCAGCTACTGTCAATGTCTGTTTCTTCTACTCTGCTCTTCATTGTCTTTTTGACTACTTCATTTAGCAAAGAAATCATTGCCTTGGGCTCATTTCTACAAGATGCTAGACTCCTTCTTTCCATTAACTTTAGAGAGGGCTGAGGTTATGAAATATCTTGCAACATCCATCCATAATTAATCATTTTGAAAACCATCATAAAAAAGGTTATGGTGTCATAATATCACATGTCTACATGAAGAATATAATTAAATATTGAACTACTAGGTCATAAAAAGTGTAATATGGAAACAAATTATGTGGAATGCAGGAAGCCATGAACTGAATAATGGGCTTGCCTTTAGTACAGTGACTGTGAAGTGTTCTACATCAAGCTAGGGAATTGTCTTAATACTTTCTGTCTTAATTAGAAGTTTCTGGTATATTGATTGTACAATGTTTTCATGGAACCATAGAAGTGTATGTGTATAATTTTAGATCTGAAATTTATTTTAGTATAACATACCCTAGAACCAGAAGAAAGTTTAAAATACAATAAAAAACTGAGGGGTTACTTATCCAATGACACTCTTTGTGGTCTGTGGCACAGATATTTTCACTTTTAATGCACACCACCTTGAAGTTATCAGAAAATATAGTGTACAATGAAGGTTTTTCAATGGCCTAATTGGTACCCAACAAGGAAATTATTTCCTACACCTTCAATAATGTTAAATTGAAAGCTCTTATTAAAGGGAAAAGTTGAAATAGGAGTTAGTCCAAACTAGACCGCTGGGACTGTGTTCATTATGGTTGCCAAATGACAGACTAATCCTGCTTACTTTGGGTGGATTATAAAAAACTTTTTTAGGAGGGGTACAGGAAAAAGGTGTGAGATAATGATGGATCTTTAACTATGATGGAGAGACTTTTGTCTTTATGTGATTAGCTAATGGAATGTCAGGGAAGACTAAATCTACAAGAATCAGTTTAAGTCAAAGTTAAAAAGATATACTGAAGGATATTCCCACTCATGAAGGCTGTAGGAAAGCATCTGTGAATGTGGAAACATTCACTATTGCACCAAAGTTCTCCTTTAATCCAGCAAATATACTGGCATTTTTGACATCTATGGTGATTCTGCTTTATAAATAAGACTCGTTCTTTGTATTTTTAATGTATTTTCTCCTTCCAGTTGCTTTCCTCTGTTTCAAATAGTCGATGAAAGAACCTTTGCAATTGTTCTTGCACACATTGATTGGTGTCTAGTTAGGAAAAAACCCAACATTTTAAGTTATGTAACTGAAATGTAGTGGGTGTTACTGAGATGCAGTGGCAGTATTTTGAAATCTTCTAGCTTTTGTATGATTTAAACAATGTGATAGGGCGTAAGCTCTTTGACTGTGCATTCCTGAATGTTCTGTTTTTAATGAAGTTAATCCTGATTTTGCTTTACAGTGTGAAAGGAGGCAGGGACCATTTACTTTTGGCTCAGTGTTCGAATTCTGTCATTTGTAAAATTCTCGGCAACAGATGTGCAGTAGTACTTAGTATACTAAGTATACTAAGCATAACTACTCTACTAGTAACTGCTAGCACTGTTAAAATGTATCTTATCTTTGAACTGTATAAAAATGAGCTACAGTTAATTCGCAGTAAAGAATGATCTCAGACTTCTTACTGTGTGACTGAGACATATGTTTCAAGCATATCTTGTTTATAAATATGCTGTGATAATGTGCCATCTACTTGCAAATGGGGATTACTGCTTACACTTGGAGCTACAATAGTCACTGCAGCCTGAAGAGAAAAAGCTACAGAATATAGGCTTTTAAAAAATCATTTGACATTTTGTCGCAAAGGCAATTTGAGATGTTTGTCAACTGAAGAGGAAAGGGACACAAGGGTAGAATTACAAAAGGTTTATTTCATGATCAAGAGATGCCCTCCGCCACCACCATAAGGGAAGGAAGGTATCCATAGGGATTTTTTAGGAGTTTATATACAGCTGGAAATAAAATGCTAAGCATAATTATCCAGTAGTCCACAGACACGCTTTAGTCCTCTCCAATCACGTTCAGTTCCTTTGAAGTATTCTTAGGCATCCTGAGTTGTGCTGACTGTGCAGTCTGATTGTTAACACATGACCTTCTGAGGTCCAGATGTTTCCCTTCGCTTGCCAAACATGAGTAATTGTTTATTTGTCTTCTCCTTAAGGTACCCTGCTTATGTCCCTTCCAGGTTTGTTATCTGGCAGTCTAGGCTCAGCAGTTAACCCTTTTGTCACATACATTATCTGAAAATGTCCACAATGTTTCAGATAAGTAGTTTTTTATGGACTTGTAGAGGTCTGTAAACTAATTCTGAAGGGTCACAGGAAGTATTTGAGAAAATAAGTCTGTATATACCACACAGTACTATACGGCACGTGGGAAATTTCTAAAAAATATTTAACACTTTTCGTGGATGGATAAAATATACCATTTTATAAACAACAAAAAAAGAGGGAAATCCACTTTTTGAAGGCATTACTCACTAGAAAAAGGAAGTGGCTTGCAGAAAGACCTTACAGAGCACATTATTCTGCTATCAGAAGGTACTTAATAGTAATTTGGTCCAGCTGTGTGGTGTAGTATTCACAGTCTCTAAACTGCCTGTATGCACAGAGATGTCCTTCTGCACTGGTCAGCCCAATGAATCTCAGGTGCGCAGATCTGCTTTATCTCAGTGAGAATTTCACAGACAAGTTTGAAGGTTTTATTCGCTAAGTTTCGTTATTACAGAAACAAACTAATGGCACTGACATGCCATTAGAAGATGAAGAGGGAGCTGTTGTAGGTTGCAATCAGAATTTTTCATCCCATCTCAGCAATTTATATTACTTAAAAGTTTCTGTTGCTGCTGTAATAGACCCTACTAAAACAGATGTGGAAATACTGACCTACTGATATTCTTTCTAACTGTGAAATGTTAAGCTAATCCCCAAATATTGGTTTAGATGAAAACCATGCAACAAATATGATTCTGTCTTAGTCTGGATAGACTGACCTGTATGACCTGGATATAAGAAGGGCACAACTAGACTGAACAACTAGGAACAGTATGATTATCAGGAGGAAGGAACAGTTGTACTGCTTTAACTAACATCAGAACACAGTCATAGCAAATCATTAAATACACTTCTTTCTTGGATATGCTTACATGGGAATGCCTTTTTTAAAAAATCCATTTTTTGGGGGTTCTTTTTTGAAAGTAGTTTCAAAAAGTAACAAGATATAAATACCATGCTTTCCATTTGTCAGTCTTTCAGTCCTCGTCTTAGATCTTCTGAAATTACTGGACAATTTATACCAAATTTAACAGTGGTAGTTTCTTTTTATGAGACTTCATTTTGTTAGCATTTTATTAGAATAGGTGGCTGAATAGTGGAAGCCAGTAAGTGCACTCAAGGTAGGAAGAACTACAGCGTGAGTTGCTAACCAGGGCTTTATAAAAAAGCCTCTGCATGGGGAGAGATTTATGAATTTTCCTACTACAAGGAAAGTTTCCAGTGAGATCCAGTGAGCTGGATCTCACACCTTTCTAAACAGCAGAGAATGCAACTGCCAAAGAGAAATACATCAGAACTCTGCAATTCTAGGTTCAACTGCTCAGGTAACTATTTGCCCTTAAATATAACCTTACATTTTCTTTTTGATATACTGTCATTCTTCTCATTCCGCTTAGATTGGATAAACTACTGTGAAAAGGGAGCAGCTTCACCATTGCCAGTAGAACAAGTGGGAAAGTTAAGTGCCCAGAATGAGTTCAGCCAGCATTTACTTTGCACTCATTAGTAAAGTGGCTGAGATACACAGCTTTAACAAAAAGTGGTCATGATATAGCATGTGACTTTCACAGAACTCAAGGTTTCATATGAAAATGAAGGACAAAAACTTTAACATTTGGAGGAAGCTAAAGATTTTTCCTAATAAGCTAGTGATTTCTTTTCCTGTTCCCTTGTGTTGTCCATCAGTACAGAATACAATCATTCCATTTTATTAAACTTTTCTCTTTCAATCCCCTCAGACTTGCTGTAATGCTTTATTCTGGGATATCTAATATATGCCATCCTTTTTATTGTGGTACCACAAATCATATCAAATAATATATTCTGGTCTCTCAACATTTTTTAGTCATTTTGATTAGCATATTTATCTTTTCTCCTTGAAAATACTTCATTAAACTACAACAATTGTAATAACTCATTTATTATGTTGTGTATTATCAATAGACTGTATTTCTTTCTAGTGTGATAATTCACAATAGTGACTACAAATGGGCTCCAAATGCTGGATTCTTTTGCCTTACTAGACTGGGACTTTCATTAGGAAGATTCAGAGAGTATTTTGCAGCCCATTGTCTTACAGCCTCAAAATCTAGAATAAGATCAGGATCCTCTGTTTCTGGATAATAGTTTGATCCCTCTAGAAGGTGAGAGAAGCAAGGCTCAAAACTTTCAAAAGACACAGGGGTTGGGGGTTTTTTGATTCTTCAGTGAATCCAGCTTGAAATTTTGGCAGGTAATTGAAGGCTACAGGGCTTTGTTGTTGGCAAATAGATTCCACTGTTTGGTATATAATAAACCACGTTTTGTGCCTCATTGTATTTTGATTGTTTCTTTTTTACTGTCATTTTTTGAGATTGCCTTGGTTTATTTAGCTGTTGTTTAAAAAAATCTTAATATAAATCTGGTACTGATATAAACACGGCTCACAAACTTTTCTGTTTATCTCTGTCATAATTTTTACTCCTTTTTGATGATTTACTTGCTCTCTTGAGATTAGAAGATGCTGGCTTTATTGTGTAAATAAGTATTCAAGTTTTCAGTAGCTGGTTTTGGTTTGAATTGGAATAAAAACTGCACCATGAGTAGTCATTTATTCGAAAACAAGTCTGATGCATGTACGTCTGGTAAGATTTATTTTGCCCTGGAATAAGTGATTATGTAAAATATTTTGTGGATTTTAGTTGTGTGTATATGTGTTTGTGAGAGGGGGAAAAACTCATATTAAAGTTTCACATCTCTCTATTTCAGGCACATTCCTTCATCTCATAGCTTTCTGAATCAGACAGGTGAAGGAGTCGAATCAATACTGTAGATACCCCATATGAAAGCTAAAAAATATGATCATGACCTCTAGCATACCTCTGTGACAATGCTACTCTCTCTGTCCCCCTCCTTTCCTCTCCCTGTCCCTCTCTCTAGGTTTCCTTCAGCAATATTGTGTTTATTCATTAAATGAATATGCCTACAGATAACCATGTACCCAGAGGATGGCAGGAAGACAGACAGGCCTCTCTTCTTCCAGCTGTGGAACTGTGTTCAGCTTCAATGAACTTGCTATTCAAGCCCTGTGAGGGCGCTTTTTGCAAAACCAGCCCAGTGCTGAGAACAGTGGTTTTTTTCGCTGTTATCTGAGCAATTCCAAAAAATATGTATTGTACAGAATCTAAAAAATATGTGTTTTTTGATCACTGCTGCATGAAGTATAGTTCAGAGTTTGAAGTGTACGGCACCTTATTTACTCAGAATCATATTCATAGGCATGCTGGTCCCTTCTTTTATCATGACCTGGGCAATATTAATTTCCCACTACAAATACGTGAACAGCATTTATATTTGTTATTTAGCATTTCCAGCTGTAAATACTGGAAACTAGGTCTGGGAGGGCATGAAGCAATGGCAAGGGTAACTGGGGAACACTGTGGATGATGCATGGACTTAGCCACAGTCATTTCTGTTTTCCAAACTTGTTTCCTTTTAGAATTCGGTACCCGTTTCACTAACTGTTCTTTCTTCTCTTCCCTGCTTTTGCTTCCTAACTAATTTCTTCTTTGCCATCTTTTAATCAGCTTTCCCTGTGCTACTTTTAGATTTCTTCTTGAAGTTTTATTCTTAGAGAACACATTTGTCTGTGGCAGATAGAGAATCTCTGTGCTATGTAATAGCTTACTTCCCTTCTCAGTAACAGGACGGAGAGGGTGCTGTTTCAACCCACTCCCTGACTGCCAGCAGCTAATATTATGGTACTAACAAATCTGACAGATGCAGCTGGTAGTCCAGATAGCGACCTGTTGGACAAAGAAATATATGTGTAGCATGGTGCAATGATGTCTTTTATTACCCGTAAGAGAATCTGTCTTGGTTGTGATCTCTCTGGTGGAACCTGAGGGTGAGTTGCACTGAACATGGTTTTTCCAGGTGAAAGAGCTGTAAGGACAACTGTGTGGAAAGGCATCTGAATGTTTCTGTGTAATGAGATGAAGCTGACGTTTCTCCACTCTGGTCAGTTTGAGTCTAGTAGATTCAATTGATAGGGGGAGGACTTAAGACAAAGATGCCCTGCTCTCCCACGAAAAACTGAGAGGCCGTTCATGGAAATTTTATTTTCTGGGAACATCAGCAAGGTCCTGTGATAATGAAACAAGTACTAGATTTCATATTTGTGGCTCATACCATGCAGTCTGTGAGCTTGGTGATTTTGTGGAGATCCCTCAAACTCTCCTCCTGCTTTACACTCCCACCACTAGGACTCCAGCCGGCTGCACGGAGGCTGCTGTGGATCATGGCCCTGCCCTGTGGCCCCCTGCAGCAGAGGGCAATGAGATGCTGGCAGCTGGGTACTAAATGTTTCAATCCTAATTTTAAAAACAGTAGAATCTGCAATGAGTCATTCTTGTAGGTAGCCTGACTTAAAATCTGATTTTGTCCTGACCTTTCCCTTTATTCTTCTTTGCTGACCGTATCTGTTAATCTTGCTGTCTTTTCAATATATATGTTGCTGTCACCTCATTTTGCCAGGTGATAGATTATGAAGTTTTATTTTATTGTCCCTTTAACATTGCTCTGTTAACAGCAAACTTCCTTCTCCAAGACTGACCTCTTTCTGTACTATAGTTTTTGTATGCCTGTGCTTTATCTCTTCTTTTATATTCTGATGTGAATACGTCTTAAATTTGTTGTAAGAGCTGAAGGATGGATCTGTTCCAGGTGTCATAAACAGATACCTCTAATAAATTTTGTCTGTTATTTTGCTAAGAGCATTAATGTCATCTAAGTAGCCATGCTGATGGGACCGATATTCTAGCATCTACTGTCCACCATTATTTCTTTTCTGTCTGTTGTGATTCGTTCTGCACACTTGCAGATTGCTTGCTCAGTCAGGTGAAGCCTCTGTTGTTGATGGTGGTTGTCTGGTTTAAAGAAATCTGTTATAATTAGCACACACATCTGTCAGGAACATTTCATTTATTATTGAGAAAACACCTCATCCTCTGAAAGAATAAAAAGGTTCATTAGAAGCATTGTGCTTTGAAGTAATAATGCTCAATGAAACATTCTATTACAAACCGTAACATTAAACAAGACATAGTTGATGATGCATTTTTCTTGTGGAATTTTACAGCATCCCAAGCCCTACTTAGGCATTTCCTGACCTGATTGTTTGGGTGACCTTGACAAGGATGCTCAGAATTTTTCTTCAGCAACATATCTTGCAATCAAGAAGCAAAATCAATGAAAATGGCTGAATACTTCAGTATGATTATTTTTTTTCTAATCAGGGAACAGAGGAGAATTAAGATTATCAGGGAAGGAGTACAAGCTGTAAGTGTCCATCTCTGCTGCTCAGCTAGTCAGTCTGCAGTGTGAATGAGACAAAAAATTGATTTGCAGATGCCTCTTATGCAAGTTTAATTGTAAACCCTTTGATGGTCGGCTTGTTATGATTTTCAGTAATTTTTTTAAACTAGGTTTTGCAGGTTCTTACCTATGGATTATCCTCTTCCAACACCCTCCCTAATTTTTAACCAAGTGTTCACAGATTTTCATTTGGAGTTCCCCTCTGTATCAGTAGAATCTGAAGGTGCTTAGGATGATTTACCATGCTGTTGTTGAGAGACAGGCAGCAAATGGAGCAAATCTTTAGTACTACATTTTTTTCTGTTTGGTTTCAGCGGTTTCCAAATACAGATTCAAGACTTGCAGATGAATTGTTAAGGGCAGCTTCTTATCCCTATGGATAGTCTCACCTACCTTGTCAGATGACATCAGGTGAAAATTCATTTCAGACATCTGAAATGTCTGTAAGATCAGGACAACAAATTGCAAACAAATTGTTTGCCATGAGAGAGTAAGAAAAGAAATCGACAGCAAAAGGAGTTATGTCTCGTCTATCCTTTCTGTTTAATAATTTTCTGTAATGTCTGTTAAACGGAGGAAATATTCTGCAAACTCTGAATCCCATTTCCAGTGAGATGTTGACCTCATTTATTCCCCTGGGACAGGAACAAGAGGGAGAACTGAGTTGCTTCACCTTGAGAAAAGGTCAGGTGCCTCTGACGTGAATATTCTAAGAATGGAGTCAAAAGAAACAGTACTCTCCCAAAAGGAAAGGAAACGGGGAAAAGTATGTCCAAAATATACAACCTCTATATTTATTTGACAGAGAACCTACCTGCTGCTCTGAAAGCATCTTATTAAACTAATCTATGAGCTTCCTTCTGTGGGAATGTCAGAGTAAGAATTGTCATGATAATGGAACAATATTTCTTCTCCCAAGTTGTGCATTATTTCAGTTTCTGTTTCCAATTCTAGCTAATACCTTGCTGTCTTTGACAGAACATCTGGTGATTTCCTAACACTCAGAAAAATAAAAAGTGAATGATGTGATGTACAAAACCAGTCCTTTTTTCTATTCAGTTTTGTCATATGAACTCCAGCCTGCTCATGCCTATACTCAAGGTTGGGATGGGTTTCTCAGTCATTCGCACTCATTCTCTTTTCATCTTATCTTTATAACAAATAATATTTTGCTAAATTATGCAAGAATACATAGTACATGCCTTTCTCCTTCTGCCTGGCACTCCACACTAGAAATTTTCAGGAAAAGTCTACTCTTGTTGATTCCTACAGACTCCTGCAATGACGAGTGTGAGAAACACATTTTAACAATGATTTTCGCGGCAACGCCAACAATTTGTCACTACTGTTCATCTGATTATATTGTTCTCTCCTAACAATCCCACAGCATCTCTTAGACAAATAGTTCTAGACACATCACTAGAAGTCAATATAAGAGTTATAAGGGAAGAATATAAACAAACAAAGAGATGCTCCTTGCCAATGTTGTATGTAACTGACAGCATGTATTTGTTCTCCTTAAGCTCCAATTCTGCCTTTTAGAATTGGTCATCTCCAAATCCTGTTCAAAACAATGGGGGTTTTTGCATTGCACATAATATACTGTGATCATAAGAGGATTTTTTTCTATTATGACACTTTCGATATGACTTTGTTTAGAAAATAGTATATTTGACTTTACTACTCTGAAGTGATATTTTGTTATTTAACCCTCAAAATACAACAAACAAGCAAAACAACTAAATGACATCATGCTTATTTTTGAATGTAGTTATGTAAAAGTAGGGCATGATGGAACATTAATGGTAGTGATTGACAGTACAAAGGGTACAAGGATCAGCAGGCTCTGAGTTTTGCCAGTTTTTCCCTTGCTGAAAATATCACCATCATCAGGTGCAGTCAGGTGTTCTGGAAACTCCCTTGCTGTCCAGGACTATTTTGGATCAAGGCTGTATGCTAATAATTTTTATTCTTGCACAACTATTCCATATATTTCTTCTTGTCTTGCTATTTTACGTCGAATTTAGGTGCATTTTCGTGACTGAGCAAACCTTTCTCCCTGTGCTGGTATAATGGAACAGATGGAATAAGCCAAAGGTCAGTGCAGCAGAAAATCACTGTTTCATGTTATGATAAGGATTAAAAAGGTTTGTGGTTTATGGTTGCCTTTTTTTTGTGTGTGTGTACGTTTCATAGTAGCAAGGTTCTAGAAAACGTTCTGTAAGCTGCACAAGCTCTTGATTCAGAGCTCGTGGAAGTTGAGAGGAATCCCACTGATTTAAATAGCTTTGTATGAAGCCTCACATTTAAGTTAGGCATGATGTAAATGTTTTACAAACACTTAATCTGTCTTATTTAATTGAACATCTTTCTATTCCTAATTGTTCTTTTTATGTGCACTATCTTTCGTGACAAGGAACTGTTATGCACATACACACTGTTCCAAGAAACCTTTCCATTACGCTCAACTATTTTGTAGAGTTGTACCAAGTAATGCATTAGCCACAGATAGAATACTGTGCTCCTTTTAATTCAGTCACCAGCAAAATTTCTAGTGGGGGTCTAAATTTTGTTGCCTGAGCATATGTTTTATTTATAATGTTTTTGCCCAAGTATGCATTGAGTTTATAATATTCATCTAGGTCTATATGAATAGCTCAGCACAGCTCAGTTACTGTGGCTTGCATATAAAGTTAATCACAAAAGTTTTCATCAGGTACCATCAAGTCAATTAGTAGCAGAGTTTAAACTATCAATTAAAATTATTTCTATGTGTCTACACAAAAAGGGGGTGAGGAGTTCCATAAATGTCTAAAACATAGTGCACTTATTAATATTCCAATATATAATTAACTAATAACTGATTAGAGGTCTACTAAACCTTGGAACTGACAGCAGCTAGTCAGCACACTTCTTGCATTCTGACACTTTCATTGGCTCTTAGAAATTATCTAATCACAAAAATAGCAATTGTGTGCTGCTGCAGATATAAGCATCAAGGGAAGTACTAGTGCAACATATTTATTCCACTTCTGTAACAATGACAGAATGACTGACTTGATTAATCAGCTCACTTGATTTCCTGAATCCATGTGTCTTCTGGTCTTGTTTTTGGAACAAAGAACAAGAAATACTGACAAATTTTCTGCTAGATGTTGCATTTTTATGTTTTATAGCAGACTGAAACAATCCCAAATTTATGTTGTGTTCCATGCTTAAAAGAAATTGTGAAATCAACTGGCTCTGTGAAGTACTTTGCCATTTTTAACTAAAGATGGTATATCAGGTTCAGGTATCATCACATGTTAACAGTACCAGTTTTTTCCAGCTTTTTACTTTCACCAAACTTGCCAACTAGTAAAGATTTAGTTGCTTTCCCCAGTTCTCTGGAATGAAAACACTTCTTTAAAATCTCTTATGTTCTTTGCCATTCAGGACTCATAATAAGACACCAGCAAGTCTGGAACAAGATTCTGCTGCTGCTCCAAAACATTTGGCCTGAGTCTCTGTTCTGCACTTTGCAATCATTTATGTAAGAAATGGTATGAAATCAGAATGATAGCAATAGCACCTAAATTTTGTTGCTGTGAAAAACTGCTCGACTCATACGTTTTAAATAAGGACTGAAGCAGTTTATTGATTTATTAGCAACATGTAATTAACGAACAATCAGTGAACTATATCTTCAGGATCAGTATCAGTAATGCAATAGATAAACTGCAATACTAAATACTAACA
Source organism: Fregata magnificens (assembly GCA_013389945.1). Classification (NCBI taxonomy): domain Eukaryota; kingdom Metazoa; phylum Chordata; class Aves; order Suliformes; family Fregatidae; genus Fregata; species Fregata magnificens. The sequence continues at coordinate 112,903 of WAAD01007105.1, forward strand.
AAATATTAAAATACAGGTACAATTTCCTAAACGCTCTTCTGTATTGAATCCTGGAAAGTTCTAATGCCTGCCACAATTCACCGTGATGTGAACCTAGCCACACTGGAGTGCAGGTTTCCCTGTTTATACACACCTCCTGTTGGAGATGTGGGTGCTCCAGCTTTATGTGAACCTGTGCCACTTCCTGCAATCCACACACACAGTGGTGAAAGGGCACACTGCAGATACACATATGCACACCTGAGGTGCGGGTCTCTAATAGCTGCACCCTGTATTGTCTGTCCATTATCTGAGTGCAGGCTGCTCTCTGCATCTAGTGGGAATGATTGGATTCTGTCAGGCCTACATGGAGAATGCAATGCAGGTGTGATGACTTCTGACACAAACCAAGTTTTGACTACTGCTTTGTTCATGTGTCTCTCCCCACTGTTACAAACATTCATGCTTCTTTTGTAATACTTTTCAGTCTGACTCCTCCTTTTCTTAAAAGTATCCTGGTAATCCCGATTTCTGTTTAATCTGGCTGATGGTTGTTTTAAGCAAACTGTAATTGTGAATTTCCTCATTAGTAATATGAGTTTTGGGGCAAACCTCATCTGAGAACAGACACATTTGGGTATTATAGTCACAGACATTTTTGCACCCACACTTTTACCTTGCCAGCTGTTGTTATCCAGGCCACGTTACTAAGAATACTAAGAGGGGGCTGTACAGATTCACCCACAACTTGCTTTGGAATATATGGCAGGGATGAAATGTCTTGTCAGCTATAGTCATAGAAGAAATCACTGCTTAATTATTTTTATCAGAGTCCAATTGTAGGACCAAGGACACTATGTATTTAGTTAAGAATAAGGCAATATACCTGTTAGTCTCTAACTTTTTAACAACCCCAGTTGCAGAATCTTGAGCCCATTCCCACTGGCACATTCAGGTTCCCTTCTGGGCTTATTGCCCTTCTTCATTTTACACTTCCTTTTGCTAATTGTATTGATTAGTATTTCTGTTCTTGCAAAACAAGGAATCAGGTCATTGTACTACACAGAGGTGTCATCTCTAGCAGTATAATATGCTTAGCACCATGCTACAGATATTAATATAGATACATACATAGACAGGTAGACATATACAAACATTTTTTCCAGCCATTTTTATCAACTAAAGTTTGTCAAAACCAGTAATTAAGCAATAGCCTAAGTTTTTTAAGCACAGGATACTCTGTGGGTTTTTTTTTTTCCTTAACTATGTGCTTTTTAAATTGGTACAAAGCAGAATCCTTAATTGAATTCTTGCAAGTATGGAGCTGCTGGATGTTCAGTTGTGGCAGTATTTACTGAGGGGAACAATCCTGATCCGTTCTTAGGCTTCTCAGTAAGGTTGTTCATGCAATAAAACTGTCTCCACTCTTTTATTTCTGTACATAAAAACTGCCAGACAATATAGTATTGGTCTGGCAGACCAGAACTGTGAATGTGCAGAAAATTTGTATTGCTCGAGGGAGATGATAGGCATTTTAGAGCAGGAGTGATAGATTTCTACCCCTGTAAGCCCCAAATGAATCTCTACAAACTCAATTAAAGTTCAGAAGAATGGTTGAAAGCCCAAAGACTCTTGACTTTGGTGAGATTTGGTTCATGTTTAAAGGATAAAATGGCCATATATTTCAGTTTTAGTGGAATTTCTGTTTATATAGAGCAAATTGAGACTCCAGAAATATCTTTAGTAAACATACATGTGTCTGCATATGTTTAATTGCAAAATATTTGTTTACAAATATTTACTTATGGTTGAATTTGCTATGTATTTATGTGGAATAAATCACACAGTGGAATAACATTCATTGCATGGAAAAGCATTCTGAGTGAAAAAAAAAAGCTTTGGAGTGAAAAAAACCAGTTCTCCCTCTTTTTCTCAGGTATTGAAGAACTCGGTAAGACTGTTGTTCAAAGCAAATTTTAGTAGCAGTTGGCTGATGTTTCATGCTTAAACTTAGTGAAGACACTAAGCTATTTTGAGGAGAAAACAGTCATGCATATAAGACTATGATTAATCTAATACATGGCATTCTAAAAGTATTCATTATTTATTTAGATAGAACAACCACAGGAAGAAAAACACTTCAGTTATTAGTCTAGCAGTGTAATGAGTCTTGTGCCTGAAGGAGTGCTAAGCATTTGAAAGTTAAACTTGAAAGAAACTATGTGGACATTAATAGAGAAATCTGCCAGTAAACAATTCTTTAACATTAAATAAACCAAAACCAGGCTGACAGGCTGAATAAACAAATGCAAACTGAATGCATATTATTCTATGCTTCATTCATTACACTAGACAGTTCAATTACAATCTGAAAGACTTATAGACCAGTTAACACACTTGTTGTCCACTGACTTTGTGGATATATGCAAAATGCCTCTTTCATTGATAAACCTGTGTGGCAGAATCTTGAGTATGGTAAGAAGTGTTTCAGGTCAAAGTAGTTTTACCAACTCCAGAAGAGTGACACCATGCATATGTCTGGACTCTCATATGGTTCTTTGTGTAATTATTCTTTAAGATCTCTTGGATATAAAATGAAATTTCACTTCTTCAGTAAGATTAATTCTTTTATGCTGTGGAAATATGATTTTTAAAGTCCATGAGCAATTGGAGAATGGATTTTTTAATTGCAAATATTCTCCTATTCTATCATTAGTCTCTGTTTTCAAAATGCTTGTAGTTTAGTCCTAAATAAGTTATAATTTGTCCAGGAAAGAACAGATGTGTCAGCATTGACTGATNTTTGTAGTAGTGCTATAAATATTTATTTTAGTAACATTGTTGTAACTGTTCATTTGGAATACAAGTAGGAAAGGGTTGCATATATATACTAATTGAAATAATACCTTTCATCTGACCAACTCATATAGTTAAAAACAACAGATAACCTTTGGGATAAATGATCCAATTCTTACTTTACATGATATTTAATATTACTAATGTGAGTAAAAACTCAGTATCAGTTCTATTTGATTTGTATAGCAAATGGGAAGACTATTGATGATATAACAAAAAATGTCAAAAGCCAATGATGTCAACTTGGCATTGCATTTCATTGCATTTGTAGGAAGATCTCTGATTGCTGTTGCGATTCAGTGACACTGAATAGGCCACTGAAGTCCTGTGTAAGATAGCCAGGATTTGCCTCTAGAAATAGCACCTTTACCATCTAGGTTTGCTAAGACTGTCTTAAGAGTTCGTGAAATAGCTACATATGAANATATTCTCCTATTCTATCATTAGTCTCTGTTTTCAAAATGCTTGTAGTTTAGTCCTAAATAAGTTATAATTTGTCCAGGAAAGAACAGATGTGTCAGCATTGACTGATGTGAAAATGCACATCTGTTGTTACATTTTGCATGAAATTCGCTCTTTGACTCTTCTTGTGCATTCCTGGTGTGGTGTCTGCAACCTCTGTCATTGGCAAGGCAGGCCTCTGCATCCATTCTCTGGGAACCCAGCTGCTTGATGCAGCTTACTGGCTCAGTTAGGTCTCACTCAGGTTGGAGTGTGTGTTTCTTTACGAGGACCGCATATTCAAAGAAGCAATGCTAAACTCTTCCCATTTCATCTTTGAGCTGTGGCCCTATCCCATTACTTGGCCTGCTCCCCAGAAAGGCCCTAACTCCCTGGTCAGAACTGAATTCTTTTTCCCTGCCTTCTTCCTTCTCCACCCGTGACCACGTGATTCTTTATGCATTGAATAAAAAGTAATTCAGTGTTCTGCAGATAATTGCAGTCAATGAAATTACTCCTTGTCTTTACTGATAAGGGCAGGTTACATCTCAACAACTGTT